>JANCRA010000254.1:0-165100 GCA_024362935.1 Setophaga petechia
AAAATATGGGAGGGGGTCCCCAGAATCGCGGGGGTTCCCCAAAATCGGGAGCGGTTTCAAAATTTTGGGGGGAAGTCGTGGATACCTGGGCGAGGGTTGTGAACACGTGGGGGAAGAACAGCCAGGGGGAGAAGGGGCACCCCAAAATTTGTGGGAGGTCCTGATTGATTTTGGGGTGAAGGGGTCCCAAAATCTGGGGAGGGTCCACAAAATCACAGGGGGTCCTCAAAATCGGGGAGGGGTTCCCAAAATTTTGGGGGGGTCGTGAATATCTGGGGGAGGGTTGTGGTACCTGAGATTGATTTGGAGGTGAGGGAGCTCCCCAAAAGGAGGGGAGGGGTCCCAAAATCTGGGGGAGGTCCTGACCGATTCTGGGGCGAGGGGGTCCCCAAAATTTGGGGGAAGGTCCCCAAAATTTGAAGGGGTTCCCAAAATCGAGGAGGGGTTCCCAAAATGTTGGTGAAGGCCGTGAATACCTGGGGAGGGTTGTGATTACCAGGGGGAGAAGGGGCTCCCCAAAATTTGGGGGAGCTCCTCAAGATTTGAGGGGGTCCCCAAAATTTTTGGGGTACCTTGGGAGGGATTCCTGATATTGGGGTGGGGGCATTGTGGGTTTGGGAGGACGGGAATTGAAGCCCCCTCAACGTTTTGTCTCTCCCTTCACAGTGCCCCAGTGATGGTGACAAAAAATGGTGGGGGGGGGGGGGCTTAATTTGGGGGGGTATTAATTTTAATTAATTAATTAATTAATTAAAACCTTCCCTATTTAATTAGGGGGTTTGATTGGGAAGTTTAATTGGGGTATATTTAATTGGGGGGGTTAGGTTGGGAGGATTAATCGGGGGGTTAAATGGAAGGTTTTTACTTGGGTTTAATTGGGGTGTTTGAATTGAGAGGTTTAATTGGGGGAGATTAAATGGAGATGTTTGATTAGGGATGTTAATTAGGGGGGGGTCTTTAATTGAGGGAGTTAACAGGTGATCTTTGGGGCTGTATGTTGGGGATCTTTAATTCAAGAGGTTTAATTAGGAGCTCTTTAATTAGCAGGGGGTGTTTAATTGCTGGGATGGATTTTGAGGTGACATTTGAGGGGTTCCCCCTCATTTTGGGGTGCTGACCCCCATTTTTGCCACCACCAGGCCAGCACCATCCTGCAGAGCCACGAGCCCGTGGTGCTGAGGAAGAGGAGCGTGTGGGTGACGAAGGCCCCGTGAACCAAATAAAAATAAAGAATCTGAGCAATCCCCCAGGGTCTTTGTGCTTCATTTTGGGGAGGGGGCACCTGGGGAATTGGGGAGCACATTTCCTACCTTTTCCACTTCGTGGTTTCTTCTCTTTTCCCTTGGTGGTTCCTGTGGGAATCCTAAAAATCAGAGAGTTTTAAGAAAGGTATGAAAAAACAGGCCTAAGAAAGCAAAAACAGTGAAATGCTAAAGCAGCAGAAAAATTAGTAATGCAAACGTGAGAAAAAGATAAGCCTATGTTAAATGCTGCCTTAAGTAGTAACAAATTTACTTAATGTATATCTTTAAAAAGTTAAAGTTTAAATAGTCCTTTGTGCCTTGCTTCTTATGAACAAACTATTGTCTTTGAAAGTAAGCCACTAACCAAAGCTACGTGTGCTTTATAGAATTAGATAGAAGTATTGTCAATGTTTTTGTACTCTATGTGTGATTAGCTAAAACACAGATAGAAATAACTTTATGATATGCTGTAACATTACGTCTCTTCAGCATTCTGCTTGATTCAGTGAGAAAGTTGCACCCTTCCCACCTTTTTGCTCCTGCCTTTTTCTCCCCTCATATTTCCTCCTCCAAATTGTCTTTTTCCCTCAAGCCTTCCACTCCTGGCTGTCTCCATGTCCATCCCCCTCACTGTCCTGACATCTCTTGGCCTTTTTGCCACCCATAACCTTGAACAGCACCCTAACCCTAACTCTTCCTCCATTTCATTGCTGCTTTTAATAAATTCTTCTCTACAAATAAAACGATTCTCTGTATAATAGAAAAGAAATTATCCTCCATAGAATAAGTTCTGTAAAAGGGCTCCGCACATGGAGTGTTCAGTGTGGAACCCTGGGGTGTCACAACGGACCCTCTGTGACACCTCTTGTGTTCCAGGGTTTGTTGCCATGGCAGCAGCCCCCAACCCTCAGTGAGCAGCCCCCAACCCTCAGTGTCCTTCAGGACAGCGACCAGAGAGGACGGGGAGTGCACAGCTGGTGACAAACCTGCGAGCACAGCTCACCTCTTGCCTCGAGTTCATCCCATTTTCACCCGGCTACATTTACGCCGCCCTTCCCTAGAGCCATCCTTTCTTCTGGAAGGAAGACATCTCCATCTCCATCATGGAGGCCACATCTCCAAGTGGGCCCATGGTGAGCTGGGAGAAGCCGGAGCGTCCTAAAAGGAGCAAATACGCAGAGGATCCCATCGAGATGACCAGGGTGGAACTTCTCAGTTAGTGAGGGGGCCCTGAGGGACTGGGCAGGGCTGGGGCCCAGCAGCAAAGGGGAGCCATTTTCTGCTTCTTCCTCTCTCCTGTCAAGGGGAGCCATTTTCTGCTCCTGCCTCTCTCCTGTCGCAGGGCAGCCATTTTCTGCTCCTTCCTCTCTCCTGTCACAGGGAGCCATTTTCTGTTCCTTCCTCTCTCCTGTCACAGGGAGCCATTTTCTGCTTCTTCCTCTCTCCTGTCAAGGGGAGCCATTTTCTGCTCCTGCCTCTCTCCTGTCACAGCGCTCCCTGAAACTTTCCCTTCTCTCCCATCTTTGTCAGATGACAGCTGGATTCCTGTGTACGCACGACACTCTGTGGAGTTCATCCACGATTTTGCCACCAACCCCAGCAAGGTATGGTCACGGGAACCTTGTGTGAACCTTTTTCCCCCTCATGTTTCACACCCTTCTCCCCTCACGTTTCTCACTCTTTTCCCCTTCACATTTGCCGCCATTTTCTCCTCCCCTCACGTTTCCCGACACCTTTGTACTCCCTTGTATTCCCTTTCCGGGAATCTTTGTATTAAATATAAAATATAAAATGCAGTATATATATATATATATAAAAAATGCAGTAATATATATTTATATATATATAAATATATATATATATAAATATATATACATATATACTGCACTTTATATTTTATATTTATATATAAAAATGTATAAACCAAGATATAAATATATATTAAAAATATATAAAAATATATAAAGTATATAATATTTTATATATATATTTATATATATAGAAAAATATAAAATATAAATATATGTAAAAAATATAATAAATATATATATAAAATATATAAACAACATATATAATATAAAAATATATGTTATTATATTATTAAAATTATTAACCATTATTTTATTAATAATTATTAATAATATCAATATTAATAATATTATTGATAATTCTTAATATTGGTAATATTTATAATGTCAATATAATAATGTTATTAATGTTAATACTGTTAATATTAATAAATAATATTACTATTAATAATCATTATTAATAATAACTATTATATTATTAATAATAATACTAATAATTGTAACTAATGTTAATATTTATAAGGTTAATAATAATAATGATAATAATGTTAATAATGTTATTATTATTATATAATATTATTATTAATAATTATTATTAATACAATTAATGATAATAACATTATTATTGTTACATGAAATAACAACTGCATTTTATATTTTATATTTATATATAAACATATATAAACATATATAAATATATAATAAAAATTTATAAATATATATATAATATTTTTATAGATGTATTTATATAAATATAAAAAAATAAGAATATAAAAATTAATAATATAAATATATCTAAAAATACATAAATATATATGTATAAAATATATAAATTATATATATAATATATAAAAATATATATAATTATATTATTATCATGATTACCAATAAATTTTAATAATAATTAAATATTATTTTTAACAATAATATATTAATAATTAGATTTATAATTAAAGTTAATATTCATAAAGTTAATAATAATATTAATAATGGTAATAATGTTAATATTAATAAATAATATTATTGTTAATAATTATTATTAATAATAATTAATGATATTATTATTATTGTTATATAATGTAACAACTACATTTTATATTTTATATTTATATATAAAACTATATAAACATATATATGAAAATATATATAAAAATATAAAAAAATATATAAAATATGTAATATTTATTATATATTAATATAAAAATAAAAATTTACAATATAAATAAAAAAATTTAAAATAGAAATATATATAATATATATATAAAATATATAAACTATACATATAATATATAAAAATACACGTTTTCATATTATTATAATAACTATTAATTTTAATAATAATTAATAATAATATTATCATTATATTTAATATTAAATAATATTAATTGTTAATATTTAAAATGTGAATATTAATATATATTATTATTATTAATTATTATATATATTTAAAATAATAAAAAATGATATTATTATTTTTATTATTATATAAAATAACAACTGCATTTTATATTTCTTTTCTATATATAAAAATATATAAACATATATAAAAATATATATTTAAAATATATAAATATATATAAAACATATAATATTTTATATTTACCTTTATAAATATAAAAATAAAATATAAATATAAAAAAAATATAACTATATATAAAAATATATATTAAAAGTATATATATAAAATAAATAAATTATATACATAATGTATTTAAAAATATATAATTATATTATTATAATCATTAGGTATAAATGTAAATAATAATTAATAATTCTTATTATTACTAATATTAATATTATTAATAATTATTAACAATATATTATTTATAATGTTAATATATTATTGTTAATAATGTTAATAATGTTAATATAATGAATAATATTATTATTATTACTAATAATTATTATTATTATAAATATTATAACTTTAATAATATTAATATTGTTGTTATATAATATAACAACTGCATTTTATATTTTATATTTATAAATAAAAAATATATAAATATATATAAATATATAATAAAAATATAAAAATATATAATATAATATATAATATTTTATATATATTTATTTATATATAAAAAAATATACATATAAAAATATACCAATATAAGTATATATGAAAATATATAAAAATATATATATATAATATAAAAATCAGATATATAATATATAAAAATATATATAATTATATTATTATAATTATTAAATATTAATTTTAAGATTAAGTCATTATTATATTATTAATTATATTATTAATAATTATAATTAATGTAATATTTAAATTGTTAATAATAATAATGTTAAAAATGGTAATAATGTTAATAGTAATGAATAATATGAAGGTTAATAATTATTATTAATACAATTATAATATTAATATTATTGTTATATAATGTAACAACTACATTTTATACTTTATATTTATATATAAAAAATACATAAACATATATATAAATATATATATGTATATAAATAAATATATAAAATATATAATAATTAAAATATATTTATATAAATATAAAAATTTAAAAAATAAATATAAAAATATAAAAAAAAAATAAAAATATATATAAACTATACATATATTATGTAAAAATATACATTTTCATTATTATAATTATTAACTATTAATTTTATTAATAATTTATTATTATTATTATCATTATGATTAATATTATTAATAATTATCATTAATGTTAATAATTATAATTAATGTTAATATTTAAAATGTTAATAAAATTATATATTTATTATCCATAATAATATATATTAGTAATAGTAATTAATGATATTATTATTATTGTTATATAATATTTATAATAATGTTTATAATGTTAATAATTTTATTCATATATAATTAATAATAATATTAATTATTAATAATTATAATAATTAATGCTATTAATAATATTATTTTCATATAATATAACAACTGCATTTTATATTTTATATTTATATATAAAAATATATAAACATATATATAAATACATATTAAAACATATAATTAAACATATAAATATATAATATTTTATATATATTTATATAAATATAAAAATATAAAATATAAATATAAAAACATAAATATAAATTAAAAAAAAAATATTAAAATCCGTGAAAATACGTTAAAATATATAAAATATATAAATTATATATATAATGTATAAAAATATATATATAATTTTATTATTATGATCATTAACTATTATTTTTATAATAATAACCTGTTATATTATTATAATATATAAATATATATTAAAAATACATAAGTATATATAAAATATAATAAAATTTATGTATATTTATATAAATGTAAAAATATAAAATACAAATATATTTAAAAATACATTAATAATGTATAAAATATAAAAATTATATATGTAATATATAAAAATACATATAATTATATTAATTTAATAATTAACTATTAATTTTATATTATTAATTTATTATTATTATTAATAATACTATTAACAATAATAATTAATGATATTGGTATTATTATTCTTATATAATACAACAACTGCATTTTATATTTTTTATTTATATATAAAAATATAGAAACATATTTATAAATTTATATTTAAAATATATAAATATATATATATAAAATACATAATATTTTGTATATATTTAAATAATTAAAAAAAATTTAAATATATGTAAAAAAACATTAAAAATATCTAAAATATATAAATTATATATATATTAAAATATATATATAAATATATTATTATAATTATTAACTATTAATTTCATTAGTAATAAATTATTAATATTATATTAATAATAATAATTAAAATAATTATACTAATGTTAATATTTATAAGGTTAATAATAATAATGATAATAATGTTAATAATGTTAATATAATATTACAACTGCATTTTATATTTTCTATTTATATAAAAAATATATAAAAACATAAATATAAATATATATATAAATAATTATATAAATATAGATATAAAATACATTATGTTTTATATATATTAAAAAATATAAAAATACGAAATATAAATATAAAAATAAAAAATATAAATATATATAAAAATACATTAAAATATATAAAATATATAAATTATATATAATATCTAAAGTTATATATAATTACAATATTATTATCAATTACTAAGTATTTTTAATAATAAATTACTGTTAATATTATTGTTATTAATAATATTATTGAAAATTATTATTTCTGTTAATATTTTTAATGTTAATATTAATGTTTATAGTGTTAATAATTTTAATATTAATAATATATATGAATATTATTAATGGTTAGAACAATATAATTATTAATATTATTCTTATTGTCATATAATATAACAACTGCATTTTACATTTTCTTTTTGTATAAAGAAATATATAAACATATATAAAAATTTATATAAATTATATAAATATATATGAAAAATATATATAATTTTTCATATATTTAAATAAATTTAAAAACATAAAATATAATATAAAAATATAAAATTTAAATAAAAAAATATAAAATATAAGCATGTATAAAAATACATTAAAAGTATATATAAAATATATAAATTATATATATAATATATAAAAATATATATAATTATATTAACATGATCATTAACTAATAATTTTAATAATAATTACCTGTTAATATTATTATTAGTAACTAAATATATATTAAAAATACATTAGTACAAATAACATATATAAAATTTTATATATTTTTAAAAAAATATAAAAATTTAAATAGAAATATAAAAATATAAAATATAAATATATATAAAAATACATTAAAAATGTATAAAATATATAAATTATATATGTGATATATAAAAATATATATAATTACATTAATTTTAAAAATAACTATTAATTTTTAAATAATTATTTTTTTATTGTTATTAATAATACTATTAATAATTATTGATAATGGTAATATTTATAATGTTAATAATAATAATGTTAATAATGTTATATTATTAAATTATAATATTATTAACAATTTTTATTAATAATAATTAATAATAGTATTATTAATATTTTTGTTAATTATTATTGTTATTACTATTATTATTACTTGTCATTAATATATATAATAATTATATTGGTTCTTTGTTATATATATAATAAAATAATGAATCAAGCCTTCTGATCATGGAACCTTCATTCCCACCTGTCTCTCATCCTGCATACTCTTAGTATAGTCATATTGTTATATATATATACACAAAATCATAGAAATATATAAATTAATATATATAAATACATAAATAATTATATATATGTCTAAAACATATTCATATATCTATTATATACAATATATATCTTTTATAATTATATAATTAATCAGATATTACTATATAAAATATTGATAAATAATTTATTATGCAATTATAGTATATATAATGATACATATATAATACAATATATTATATATATAAAATTTATATATTATATATATAATATATAAATAAATATATAATAAATAAATAAATAAATATATATATGTATATGTATAATATATATATGTATAATATATATATATATATATATATATATATATATATATATATATATATATATATATGTATATAAAATAGAATAATAAATCAAGCCTTCTGATCATGGAACCAACATTCTTATCTGCCTCTCATCCTGCATACTCTTAGTATAGTAATAATATTAGATAGATAGATAGATACATATATATATTTTTTATATATATAAACATATATATATATAAAATATTTAAATGTATATTTAATATATAAATATATATTACATATATTCTGTAATTATATAATTAATTATATATTAATATATGAAATAATAATTTTTAATAATTATATAATTATAATATATATTACTGTTATACAAAATTAATTATATATATATATATAAAATTTTTATATTATATATATATATATAAAAATAATTAAATAAATAAATAAATTTATATACACACACACACACACGTATATATATATATATAATATAAAATAAAAAATCAAGCCTTCTGATCATGGAACCAACATTCTCATCTGTCTCTCATCCTGCATACTCTTAGTATTGTCATAAGGTTATACATATATATATATAAATATAAAAATATATAAATATAAATACATATATTTATATTATATATATATATATAAATATATAAATATATATATAATATATATAATTTATATTATGTAATCATATAATTAATTATATATTAATAAATAAACTATTAATATATTATTTATATAATTATTATATATATTATAATATTATATATAATTTTTTATATATTATAAATATATATATAAAATTTATATATATATAATATATGAATAAATATATATAAAATAAATAAGTAAATAAATAAATATAAAATAAATAAAGAAAGAAATAAAAATATATATACACACACACACACATTTATATATATATATATATAAAAATAAAAAATAAATCAAGCCTTCTGATCATGGAACCAACATTCCCATCTGTCTCCCATCCTGCATACTCTTAATGTAGTCATAATGTTATATATATATATATATATTTATGTATATATAAATATGTATATATAAAATATATAATAATATATATTATATTATATATCATATATAATAGAATTCTTATTAATTATATATTACATATAAAATATTATTATATAATGAATTATATAATTATTATATAATAATATGTATTAATATAATATATAGTTAATTATATGTTATATATATATAAAATTTATATATTATATATATATATATAATATAAATAATATATATAATATAAATAAATAAATAATAAAAAAAGAATATATCTATATCTATATATATATATATATATAAAATAAATCAAGCCTTCTGACCATGGAACCAACATTCCCATCTGTCTCTCACCCTGCAAACCCTTGTGACCGTGGTGCCAATGTTGGATGGTGGCTGTGCCTGGCTGGGGGCTCTGGCTCTGCTCCCTCAGGGCTCTGGGTATCCTCACCGCTGTCCCGTTGTCACTGTCCCCTCAGTTCCAGGAGGAGGAGCAGAAGGAGGAGTTCCTCCGCAGCATCTCCAGCCTGTGCAGAGAGGCCATGATCCACGATTTCTCCGAGGACCTGAACGATTTCTGCACCAAATACAAGCTGGTGGAGATTATCCAGGTGAGGGGGACGCAGACCCTCGTTCTCCTGCGAGGGGCAGGGCATGGCTCTGGTGGCAGCTGCCACGTTCTAACCCAGCTGTGCTCCGCAGGTGCTGCTGAACTCGGAGCCCAGGGATGAGATTTGCAGTCGGCTGCGGCGCCGCGCCATGATGGCCTTTGCTGCGCTGAGGTACTGACCCAAGAGCCCTCAGACCCTTCCTATCCCTCCTTTTTTCCTCTCACTTTTCCCACTCTTTTTCCCCCCCTCCCAATTCCCATTTTCCAATGGGAATCGAAAAAAAAAACGCAGCACCTTCAGTGGTGCTGCAGGAGATCTCGAGGTGCTGCTCCCATGGCCAGCGTCCAACTCGGCCTCTCTCTCTTGGCAGCTCCATCGGGGCATTGCTGGACATCAAAAAGATTTTAAGACTCTGCTTCAACAGCGTCTTTTTCCTCCGCCCACGCTCGGCAATGCCGAAGAAGCAAGCGACCCTCTGTACTCGGGTGAGTGTTGGAGAGCTTGAGGAGCCTCCAGATCCAAGCTCAGCTTCACTTTCCAACCCTCATTCCTTCATCCCATGCTGGCTTCCATCGCTGTTCCTGTATCCCTCCCCTCACACTGTGAGTTCAGATCAGTGTCCTGGTGGTGTGAGGGACGCCAAAATCACGGCCACCTGCTCTGTGTCACCCTTTCAGGCCCTGCTCTCCATGGACACCATGCTGCAGGTGATTGTGCTCAACTCTCCCAGCACCAAAAGCTGCGAGATGCTGCAGGACATGTTTGAGGTTTGGATTGTGGGAGGGGAAGGTGGAAGGAACAGCTCCAGGTGTTCCTCACTCTGGAGGGGAAGGAGCTCAGGGTTGTGTCCAGTCTTGTCCTGGCTCCTGCCAAAGCAGGAGCCTCCCCTGCAAGCTCTGCTTGAGGCTTTGTTTTTCTGAATTGGTATAAATTTTAAATTAGGGGTTCTAAGGAGAAAAAAAAAAAAAAAAAAAAAAAAAAGGGAGCAGGAAATAAAAGAAATAACAATTCTTTTAATGATTTGGGATAAAAGAAGGATAATATAAATAAAAAAATAAGATAAATATATAATAAATATATTATAAAAATATATAAAAATAATATATTCTAAATTATAATATAAATTATAAATATATATAAAAATAAAATAAACAATGCAGTACACTAAAAACAACACTGACAGAGTCAGAACTCAGCCTGACACCTTGTTGGACAGGGTGTTGGTAGCAATCTAATTGGAATTGTGGCTACAGTCTAATTGGAATTGTGGCTACAGTCTGATTGGAATTGTGGCTACAGTCTGATTGGAATTGTGGCTGCAGTCTGATTGGAATTGTGGCTGCAGTCTAATTGGAATGTGGCTGCAGTCCTCCTGAAGTGTCAGGTGTGGTTCTGTTGGAGCAGGATTCTGTTTTCTTGTAGAAAAGGAAACAGAATTACAGTATTCTCAGAATTACAGTATTCTTCAGAACTACAGTATTCCTCGGAATTACAGTATTCTTCAGAATTACAGTATCCTTCTTCTGAAGATCCAGTGGAAGAGAGGCAGCTGCTGTTTGTTTCTGGGGAATCCAGTGGAGAAAGCTGTGCTGGTTTTTCAGAACTGGTTTATAAATGCTTGGATATAAATTCTGGATTATAAATGCTTGGATATAAATTCTGGATTATAAATGCTTGGCTCCTCCCTCTGGGCGGAGCATCTCACTATGGGACGCTACAGTTCTTATCAGTCATGCAGTGATATTTAATAGCTTGTTATCAGTAAAATTTCTTTCTTGAGGGAGAAAGAACTTTTTCTTCTCACCTGCAGCTTCTCTGTTCGCAGGTTCTGCTGGATTACCTGTTCTGTGACATTGCAGTAGTGCAGGACAGGGCCATAGAGAGGATTAAGATGCTGTGCTATTTGCTGGTTGACAGTGCCACCAAGGAGGTACGGCCTGGTCACCCTCCATCCCTGTGTCCTGCTACAGCCACAGCCCCAAAATCGCCTTCAAACCTCACCTCAACCCTTCTGCTCTTCCCCCTGCCTCGCCCAGGATGATGAAGATGAGGATGATGATGATGCTCCCAGAGCACCGGTCCAGATCCCGGTCCTGGGGAAGCTGGTGGGCCATCTGTTTTTCAAGTTGTTCAAGCCCCAAGAAAACATCTCAACGGTGGTGGAAATCCTCTGCACCCTCATGACGTTCCTGTTTGAGCAGAAATGTAAGAGAAGCTGTGGTGGGCAGCATTCCCCACATACACCTGTTTATCTTCTTGGCCCTGTGATGTCCCCTTGCTCTTGGCGTGGGTGCCACCATCATCTCTTTTTAGGTAACATGTCAGGAAATTATGTCGAGCCCCCAGAAGACTGGGAATTTGAGATCACCTCCTGGGTGAACGCGTCCAGCACCTGGAAAGTTCAGGTATGGAGCCATCCCACCTTGCTGGGGATCTCACCTGTGGTATCAGCAGGGGGGGATTTCTGTGTGAAAAGGGAACAGAATAAACGGGGATGTGCTGGGTGAAATGAGAATTGTGAGAAATTGTGGGTGGGAAATGGGAGGAGGAGAGGGTGGGAAACATGAAGGCGGAAAAGGGTAGGAAATGTGAGGGGAGAAAAAGGGCAAGAAACGTGGGGGGAAAAAGGGTGGGAAACATGAGGGGAGAAAAGTGGGGGAAATATGAAGGGGAAAAGAGAAGGAAAATTTAAGGGAGAAAAGGAAAGGAAATGTGAGGGGAGAAAGGGATGAGAAATGTGAGGGGGAAAAGTGGGGAAGTGTGAGGGAAGAAAAGGGCAGGAAACGTGAGGGGAGAAAAGGGCGGGAACCGTGAGGGGAGAAAAGGATGGGAAATAATGAGGGGGAAAAGGAAGGGAAACATGAGGGGGGAAAATGGTGGAAAATGTGAGGGGAGAATGTGAGAGGAGGAAATTGAGGGATATGTGAGGGGGAAAAGGGAGGGAAACATGAGGGGGAGAAAAAGGAAAGGAAATATGAGGGGGGAAAAGGATGGGAAACATGAGTGGGGAAAAGGGTGGGCAAAGGGAAGAAAAAGATGGGAAATGTGAGGGGAGAAAAGTGAGGGAAACATGAGGGGGAAAAATGGCGCTGGCAGGCAGTGACCTCTGCTCCCTTCCTTCCCGCCCCAGGCCTTTGGGAGATACCTCGGGCCTGACGAGAGGACGGGAGTCGTCCTTGAGGCCATCGAGATCTTGGGACGCTCCAACCTCATGAACAAGGATGGGCCAAGGGAGTTTCTGGAGGAGGCCATGAATTCCCCTGAGATGTGGCTGACGGATGTAAGTGACCTGTGGTGGGATTGCTTTGCCCTTGAGCCCTGTCAGGTTCCTGCCTCCATCCCTCCCTCCCAAAGGGACGCTCCTGAAGCCACCTTGAGGCAATTTAGCCACATCAGCCTCACCTGCTCTTGCTGTTGTTGCTGATCTGTGCTTTTCCCTGGACGTTTTGTCCTGGGTGCTGATTCCAAACCTCTGTTCAGATCTGGAATTTACACCTTTTTGCCACATCCGTGCCTGGTGTCATGGCTCATTTTGTCTGAATTTCCTTCTTTGGCAGTGCTTTGAGATGGGTTAACTGCGTTCTTTAAATCCTGAATGGGCAGGGCAGCCCAAGACAGAGCAGCACCACCCTGACCTGTGTTCCCTGCAGGTGCCAAAGGTGGTGAGACACATCTTCCGCTACTGCAACGAGAAGAACGCAGCAACCGCTGACAGCTTCCACTCCCTCCTTGTCTTCATGGCGAACAAGTGGCCTGAGAGGGTCATCACGGCAGCTCTGGAGGCCACACCAAATTTCAGGTACTGGCCCTGAGCACCTGGAGAGCTTTTTACCCTGTGGGGAGATGATGGCTGCCAGGCCCAAGCCCTGCAGAGCTGTGGTAGCCGAGGCAGCCATGTTGACGGCGCTCTGCCTCGCAGTGACAAAGTCAGCCTGTGGAAGGCCATGTTCTCCGTGCGCCAGACTCTGGAGAAGGTTCTGAAGGAGCTGCAAGCCCAAGTCCAGGACGGGCAGGACGACACCTTCACCGGGCAGCAGAAGTCGTGCCTCACTTTCTTATCTGTGAGTCCTCAGGGAAAAGCCCATGTGGCCTCGCCCTCAGCCATGTGCCAGGGGAGCCCTGCCAGCTCTCTGCTGCTTTTTTTTTTTTTCCCAGATGCTGGCCTATGGTGACGTGCCGGAGAGCAGAATAAGCCCACTCTACGAGAACTTGAGCCTTCTGAAGTCTCCAAAGATGGAAATGGTCCCTCTGGTGCTCAGGGCTCTGGAGACGCTGTCGGAGAGCGCCGAGACGGTGAGCAGGGGGCTGTCAGGGGCAGAATGTGGCACCGGGACTCTGAGGTCTCAGAGAAGATGGTGGCTTGGGATGGTGCTGGGGTGACTGCTCTGAACGCCCTGCCTGCCATGACGTGGCCTGGTGGCTCTTTTGAGAGCTGAAATTCTCACAGAATGGAAACTCTCTTGTACACAGGCACAAAAAATGAAAAGCCTCCTGCCCGAGATGCTGAAATTCCTGGGACATTGGTCTGGGGACATTTCAGTGATGGCTCTGGGCATCTTCCGCAATGTTCTGGGGCAGCTGAAGAAGAAAGAGGCCAGCAGCATGGCTTTGAAGGCTGTGCAGAGGCTCTGGAGCCTCTTTGATGCGGTAAGGCTGGGCCTGAGCCCACAGAGGGGTCCTGGAAGAAGCAATGGGAGCAGGTCCTGCTCCCCTGGGCTCTCCTGGGATGGATTTTGGGCTTTGTAGCCCAGCTGGGCTTCTGTCTGCTCTGGGTTGGGAGCCTGGAGGATGGAGTCTGGTTTCAAAATGGTGGGCAAGGTGAGGGGAGAAATGGTGGGAGATGTGAGGGGAAAAGGTGGGAATGTGAGGGGGGGAAAATGGCCCAAAATATGAGGGGGAAAAGGGAGGGAAAGGTAGGGGGGAAAGGGAAATGTGGGAAAAGGGAGGGAAACGTGATGGGAGAAAAGGGCGGGAAATGCGAGCTGGGGAAAATGGCCCAAAATGTGAGGGGGGGGAAATGGCCTGAAATGTGAGGGGAGAAAATGGCAGGAAAGGTGAGGGGAGAAAAGGGTGGGAAAGGTAAGAGGAAAAGGGAAATATGGGAAAAAGGCAGGAAAAGTGAAGGGAGAAAAGGGTGGGAAATGTGAGGGGGAAAAAAGCAGGAAATGTGAGGGGAGAAATGGGTGAGAAAGGTAAGGGGAAAAGGGAAATGTGGGAAAAGGGAAGGAAATGTGAGGGGAGAAAAGAGTGGGAAACATGAGGGGAGAAAAGGGTGGGAAACGTGAGGGGAGAAAAGGGCAGAAAATGTGAGGGGAGAAAAGAGGGAAATGTGAGGGGAAAAGGGCAGGAAATATGAGGGGAGAAGGGAAACGTGAGGGGAGAAAAGGGCAGGAAACGTGAGGGGGAGAGAAAAGGAAATGTAAGGGGAGAAAAAGGGCAGGAAACCTCATCTCAGCCCCTCCTGGTGGCAGGCAGGGAGCCACCGTGTGCAAATCTCACCTTTCCTCCTCCCTCACCAGAATGAAGAATGTCTGCGAGAGCGCTCCATCTCCCTCTTCAGAGAGCTGCTGGGCAAAACAGCATGGAGGGACAAGAAAGCCATGAGGAGAAACTCCTGGAAGGCCCTGGTCCAGCTTGTTCTTCACATGAGCGACCAAGCCCCCAGCGTGGCCAAGGTAGCGATGTCTGAGCAGTGGCTGACACCCCTCAGGGGTCCCAGCCATTGTGGCCTGGGCTCCTTCCACAGGCCCTGGGGTCACCTCACAACTTTTGTCCCCCAGGCCTCCAAGGAAGCCGTCATGGCTGTAGCAGAGCTCTTCAAGTGGAAAGAGCTCAAGGAGCTGGCGCAGAAAGAGCAGATATGGCAGATGGGCGAGTGCTTGGTGAGGATGGTAGAGGGATGTGAGGGGTGTGAGCTCTGCATGTGGGCCCAAAGCCTGGAGCTGCACCCTGCTCAAGAACAGGAGTGTCCTCCATGTCCCCTCCATGGCCCTGGGATGAGGGAGGGCTCTGAGCCACGGGGCTGCTCTGAGGAATGCTCACACCTTTGTCCTCTCTGCAGCTGGCCAAGGACAGCAGCAGGGCTGAACAATTTCTGCTGGACAGCCAGCCCTACCTGCTGAGCCCTCAGGCGCCGCTGCGAGAGGCGGCCCTCAGGTTCTTTGGTGAGTCCCAGTCCCCAGGGTCCCTCTTGTGCCCTCTCTGCCATCCCAGGTGGCTTAAGTGGCCATTTTGCCTGGTTTCACCCCTGGGTTGCTGAGGGGAGGGCAGGGCGGCCATGTTGATGGGGAGCAGGGGCTGATGGAGCTCTGTGCCCAGGGCTGGCTGCGCGGCGCCTGACAGAGCGGAACGAGGTGATCGTGGCTGCCATCCTCTCCGGTGAGTGGGGAGCCTTGGGAGGATTTTTTTGAAGGGAGTAAAGGGAAATGTGAGGGGATAAAAGGGTAGGAAAGGTGAGGGAGAAAATGGCGAGAAACGTGAGGGGAGAAAAGGGAGGGAAACGTGAGGGGAGAAAAAGGGAGAGAAATATGAGGGGAGAAAAGGGCAGGAAAGGTGAGGGGAGAAAATGGTGGGGAGTATGAGGGGAGAAAAGGGAGGGAAACGTCAGGGGAGAAAAGGGAGGGAAACGCCTCCACAAGGCCTCATCCGGCCTCCATTTTTGCTGTAGAGCTTGGCACAGTGGAAGCACGAGACAAGGATCCCTCCATCCGTGCCCTGGCAGCTCAGACCAGCCTGATCCTCAACTCCCTGAGGGACAAGCGAAAACCACGCTTGTCCCTGCACGGGCTGTGCCCCTGGTGCCACTGAGCGGAGAGGGACCTTCCATGCCAGGGACATCAACTCCAACATCTGCCGAATCATCATCATCATCATCGTCGTCATCGTCGTCGTCATCATCACCTGCTTCATCATCATCATCATCATCATCAGGCAAAGGGTGCCCTGGCTTTTGAAGGTCCCTCTCAAAGCACAGCCGTGATCGGTAGGGATCCATTCCCCACAGCCCCTGAGGTGGTCTGGAATCACTCCCAGGGGGCTCCTGCCCACCCTCAGCCCTTCTGTTCTTCCCCGTGCTGCCCCCAGGCTGGTCAAAATGAGGACAGAGATCCAGATCCTGGTCCTGGGGAAGTTGCTGGAACATCTTTTCAAGGCGCTCAAGACACAAAAAGCTGATTTATGGCTCCGGATGGCCGCTCCAAGTTCATCTGTTGGCAGGAAGGTAAGAGGAGCTGTGGTGGCCACATTTCCCCAATGCATCCACTGCTCTTTTTGGGCTTGTGTGGGCTCTGCTTCTGTCACAGAACCTGAAATATTCTGAAATATCTGAAATTTTGCAGGCCACAGAGAAGACTCCTCAGTGCCCGGATCTGGCTTTCTGAAATCCTCAGGGAGGAGTTGGTGTGCTTGGATCCAAGCCCAGCCACAGACCGCTCTGAACCCCTTCTATTTCTACAATTAGTTGATATATACAATTGATATAAGTAGACAAGATAGATAGATTATATATGTTACTAACATATATATATTAGGAACATATATAGGATCAATATATATTAGGTATTTTATGAAAATAGATACATTAGGAATCGATATGTTATGAATATATTAAATAAATATTGTTAATGTCTTCTATCTATTTATTTGATATATATTATCTTTTTAAATGAAATAACGAGCTTACTTAAATTGACTACAGAATTGATAATGAGTGCACCATACAGGAAGCTCTACCTAGGGATAAAGTTCACCATTTTTGAAAGAATATGGAAACAGTTATGTTAAAGCTCTCAGAGGAACTTGGTGGGGGAAAAGTCAGAATTGTGGGTGGGAAATGTGAGGAGGAAAGGGTGGGAAATGTGAGGTGAAAAATGGTGGGGAACGTGAGGGGAGAAAAGGGTGGGAAGTGTGAGGGGAGAAAAGCAGGGGGAAACGTGAGGGAAAAGAAAGGTGGGAAATGGAAGGCAAAAAGGAAAGTAAACTGGAGCAAAAAGGAGAAAAATGAAAGGAAGGAAAGGTAGGAAACAGAAGGGGAGAAAAGGGAAATGTGAGGGAGAAAGAGGTGGAAAATATGAGGGGAAGAAGGGAAGGAAACGTGAGGAGAGAAAAGAGCGGGAAACGTGAGGGGACAAAATGGCGGGGATCTTGAGGGGCCAAAAGGGCAGGAAATGTGAGGGGAAAAAGCAGGAATTGGAAGGCAAAAAGGACAGTAAACTTGAGTGAAAAGGACAGAAAATGAGAGGAAGAAAAGGTATGAAACAGAAGGGGAGAAAATGTGGGGAAAATGAGGGGAGAAAAGAGTGGGAAACGTGAGGGGAGAAGGGGGGGGGGACATGAGGGGAGAAAATGGAGGAAATGTGAGGGGAGAAAAAGGCTGGGAATAGAAGGCAAAAAGGACAATAAACTTGAGCGAAAAGGATTTTAAATGAGAGAAAGAAAATGTATGAGAAAGGGGAGAAAAGGTGGGAAACGTGAGGAGAGAAAAGGGGGGAAACATGAGGGAAAAGAGGTGGGAAATTTAAGGCAATTAAGATGTTGACTAATATGATATTTATTTGAGCTTCTGAAAGATTGGGCAATTCCCTGAAGCTCAAAGCGTGAAACCAGTCAGCTGAAGGGCACTTGAATGACCAGAAAGCATTGGGAGGAGTGTTGAGGGTTTTTTGCAGACAATGGACATATGCAACATATGCACAATCCAGCCTTCATAGAAACTGAGCAAGGTTACCATGCCCTTGAGGGACACAAAAGAAGAAGAACACGCTCAGCAGCAGACAGTTCAGGATGCAAAGGCAGACAAGAAAACCACAGCGAGATGCATGAAGAGGAAAGACTAACTAAAATTACCTGAAATATCAAAATGCGTGTGTAAAAAGGATTTAACCAATCATGTATCAGCTTGAGGTGTGAACAGTAGAGAACAGTATAAATATGGCTTGCTTTTTGTAATAAATTGGCTTCACTTGATCATATTGATCATGGTGTGATGTCCCGTTAATGATCCTCCGCACCTAGGGACCAGAAATGCATGCAAGCCTCCACCCCAAGAGATATTATGAATTCAGAAAACATGGCCATTAACTGCTTGATACCAACACAGAGTAATGGCAACCAAAATGCAGTCAGACCAGGGTTTTTTCCACTCTCTCTCAAGCCCCACGTGTTGGGCACCAAATTTTGTCCTGCTTTAGGGCAAATTTGGGAGAAAACCTCCAAAGGGGCCCCTCCAGAAAGCAAACCCACACGGCCCCTCCCCACAACCAGGTCGGGAAGGATTCCTTGCAGAGAAGTGGAAAGAATCTGTTTATTTAATAGGCACAGCACCCCCAGCACACAAAATGAACAATACCAGGTGACAACACTCTTTCACCACTCTGAAAAAGATGAAAAATTCAGAAAGTCTCTCTTGGGGGTGGTCACTCTGTCCTCAGTCCCTCCAGTGCTGGGGCAGCCGCTGCAGCCACAAGGTGCAAACTCTCGGTGTTTCCCAGGTCCCAGTCCGGAGCAGGTTTGAGTGGTTCCAATAAAAACGAAAGGAAAAACAGTCCAGGGAAAAATTTGGACTGCTTAGCTAAACTAACTAATGAGCAGAAGCAAGAGCAAGAGCAAAGCAAAAAGCCAAGCAAAAAGCAAAAGCAGCACCATGTACTGTCCCATCTCTGTGTCCCGCCAGCCATGGGGGAGTGGCTGATAGCAAAAGGAAAACAAAACTTTCACTCTTCAGAGCCAGTCTTGAAGGCACAGAACATAATATCCAGCATAAACAGAGCAGACGACTGGGGACACAAGCATCCTAACGTCACCCTAGGACAGCACAGTTATTGCAAACTGCCCCTCAGCAGCCCCCTTCCTCACCAATGCCATCCGGCTGGGGCTGTGCCAGCTTCAGGAGATGCCTCCAGGGCCTGCATTCCCTGTGTGAAAAATGCATCTTGTATGATTGGCTTTTCACTAATATTAAAATGAATATTATATGTGTTATGTCAGTAAGTTATGTTGTACTAATTTTCTTAAGTAGTGTGTTAAATCTAGTTTTAGGTTATAACATAATGTTAAAATAGAAACTATGCTATGTAAGATACTTTTATAATCAGAGTAAATGGCCCCGATGGCCCCGCGGCCGCCGCTCTGTCCGGCCGGGCCGTGCCCCGCGAGCTCCGCTAGGCGGCGCCCCCGCCCCCGCGCTGAGGGGCCGCTGCCGCTTCCCGCCCTTGGCGCCCGCCCTCAGCGGCCGCCGGGAGCTGGCGCCGCCCCGCCCGCCCTTTTATCGGAGCCATGGTGAAGGAAAACCGCTTTAAATTGTTCATGCCGCCGCGTCTGAGCGCTGGGCAGGTGTCTGCGGGCAGATCCCAGGTGAGCGCTCGGCCGCGGGGCCGCTGAGGGCGGCCCATACCACACCCCCCACCCCCGGCCGCCCCCTCGGGCTGTGCTGCTCTGGAGGCCGCGGCTGAGGGGACGGGGGAAAAGCGCAGGGGCCCTTCCCCGGGGACACGGGGACAGTGCTGGGCCCGGGGAGTGCCCCGGCAGGGCCCCGAGCTGGAGCACACACACACCTGCCCCTTGCCCCCAAAGAGCCCCGGGCTGGAGCACACACACACCTGCCCCTTGCTCCAGGCTGGAGCACACACACACCTGCCCCTTGCCCCGGGCTGGAGCACACACACACCTGCCCCTTGCCCCGGGCTGGAGCACACACACACCTGCCCCTTGCCCCAGGCTGGAGCACACACGCACCTGCCCCTGCATGGGCCGGGACGGCTCCTGCGCTGGACTCATTTCTGTGTGTATGCCGAGAGTGGCATATGCACAGACATCTTCAGTTTGAATTTCAAAGACTTCTGTTGTTGTTTTCTATCAAACTTGAAGGGAATCATCTTCTCGAGCATCTGCTCTGTGCTGTAAGTCCGCATTCGATGTGGGTAATTCAGCACTGAGAGCGAGCAGGGCTCTGTCGCCGGCCGGGGTCTGTGTACAAATCACCAGCGGGACGGGACTGCTGAGGAACTGCCTTGAGCTGTTTGATTTTCCAGCATCAGTCTCATTACATGGTTATGACAATGGGAAGATGCCAGCAGCTCACATCCCAGGCAGCCGACCAGAACTTAATGTTACAACTTACTTTAAGAGTTTTTTAACCAATCACACAAAGCAAAAGCACATTGACAGTAGCTCTATCCAACCACTATAAGCACAAGTACCTTTGGTTAAAACAGTGCTTGCTTATTTTGAATACAATAGCTGCTTGTAAGCCTTAAAACGCAATGCACAGAGCTCCATTATTAAGCTTAGAACTTCCTAATATCTCGCTAGATAAACTTTTCTGTAGCTTAGGGAGTTATTCTAGCCAGGCGTTCATACACAGACCATTGTTCTATTTGTCCTTACTTTTCTACTTTTTACATAATTGTTCTGCTGACCTCTCTCATGGCTCCTGCTTGGCTCTAATCACAGTTCTGCTGTCTCTGAGGCCTGCCTTTTGCAGCTTTCCCAAACCCCTCTGCTTTTATGGATTCCCACGGGCCCCACTCAGATGCTCGCACTGGTGTTGGTGTCTTGGTCTCACCAGATCAGGTGTGCAGTGACAATGTTCTGTCCCCACATGAGTTATGGCAATTCAACAAGTTCTTTTTTCATGTTGAAGCCCCTATATGAAATATGTTGAGATTCAAACAGGATATTCTGACAGCAGATGAGTTAGCTGTTTACAGGATGAATTTCTGTGACTTAAAAACCTTGTAAAAGGGTATTTTCATGCTGAGACATAATCAGATATGGTTTAGAAGTGGCCTTGGAAGTAAAGCAAAAAAGAAATATCAACTACTGGTCTTCAAAAAAGTAATTTGTCTCCTTGAGTCCTTTGCCATGCACCAGTGCCCAGACAGGCAGGAGCTGCTGAGTTCCCTGCACTGAAAGCTCCCCTTTGGCCACAGTCTGTAATACAATCAAACTGCAGGACACCAACAGTTGGATAAACCACTGGGAAGGAAGAAGTGAGTTCCAAAGCCATTGCCAATGCCTTGGGCTTTGAAAACTGTAGGCAGCTGTTTTATTAATGACAAATTCTATTTTCACATCATCTGTAGGGATTTTTTTTCCTGGATTTTATAATTCTTTCTTTATAAATCTACTGATAAGAAACTAATTTTTAATTTGTGCAGGGTTTTAACAGATGCTCAGATGATGACTTTAAGCAGCCATTCAATGTGTCGAGCCGTGGTGAAATCACTGATTCAGGTACGATTGGAATATTTGCCATGCCCCTTCTTTAGATTTTTATATATTGTCAGGTTTTAATTGTCATGACTAGTCTCACAGTTCCATATCTGTAACTGTTAAATACAGTTTCACTGTTGCTTTTTAAGAAATACATTGATCAAAATCTCTTCATGTTTCAGATACAATTTCACAGCAAGTGAAACTTTGCTCTGAAGTAGATGAAGAGGTCAGCTAAGTATCAACTCTGCACATCTAATTCCTTGGGGTCTTTGGAATTTGTTCCCAAACAGTGCCAGAGCATTATTCAGTAGATATTTCAGGGCTAAAGGAAGTAGTCAAAAGGCAATAATGTTTTCTGTCTCCTGTTTAAAGCTGAATCACTTAGAGGAGATTTTTGTGATTTAGTGAACGTGCCTGGAAACAAATCTTTAAAAATTAAGGTGATTGCAATGTTGTTGTTGTTTTTTCTTTGTTTGAAGTGCCTGTGAAGTCTATGAGCTTTAATTAGAGTAAGATTTAAACACTTAAGTATCCTTGTGGAACTGCTTCTGAAAATTCTGTTGAGGGGCAGAAGGGTTGAAGTCAGAGTATTCTTTGGAAAATGGAAGTAGATTATCCCAATTGCCTTGTCTGGCTTTGTTTTATCAGTAAAACAATGAATTCAGTGGTTTCCTCAAGCACTGGATTCTTTTCACAGTGTCTTTACCAGCAGATCTCTGCTTTAGCACAACTCAGTACAGCTCATTTTATTTGCAACAGCTTCTGTACTTTGCAGCTACAAAACACTGTTTGCTACCAGAAAATAAAACACATTTCTTGTGCTCTCCCTGCTGATTTTCATATCCCTGACAACTTTTTAGACTTTTTTAATGCTAAGCTATTCAAGTACCATCAGGACTGTAACAAAACTGTGATGCAGCCAAAACAAGGATGGTGTTTGGGCTGTTGTAAGTGAACCAAAGGGCCCTTGGGGCTCGTGTGTTGCTCTCCCTGCCTCGAGCACTGGCCCAGCACTGCTTGTAGGGCACTTTCAAGGTGTTCTAAGGGCACAAGGGTGGTGGTTTTCCTTCCTGCTCCGTGTGTGAGCAGAGAACTGCTGGGACACTTGGATATTGATAAATCCCTGGGTCCAGATGGGATCCATGCCAGGGTGATGAGGGAGCTGGCAGATGAGCTTGCCAAGCCCCTCTCCATCATTTATCAGGAGTTGTGTCTCACTGGGGAGGTTCCAGTGATTGGACACTGGCCAGTGTGACACCCATTTACAGAAAAGGTAGGAAGGAGGATCCTGGTAATTCCAGGCCAGCCAGCCTGGCCTCAGTAGCAGGTGAGATAATGGAGCAGTTCATCCTGAGTGCTATCACAGCACTCACAGCATGGCCAGGCTATCAGACCCAGCCAGCAGGGCTTTACCAAGGGTAGGTCATGTCTGACCAAGCTGGGCTCCTTCTGTGAGCAGGTGAGCCCTGGTGCATGCAGGACAGGCTGTGGATGTTGTGTATCTGGAGTCCAGCCAGGCCTTTGGCACTGTCTCCCACAGCACACTCCTGGAGAAGCTGCAGCCCATGGCTGGGCCAGGAGCACTCTGTGCTGGGCTCAGAGCTGGCTGCATGGCCGGGCCAGAGAGTGATGGGGAATGGTGCTGCATCCAGCTGGCAGCCAGGCACCAGTGCTGTCCCTCAGGGCTCTGGGCTGGGACCAGTTCTGTTTAACATTTTTATAGATGACATGGATGAGGGCATCGAGTCCTGCATCAGTAAATTTACAGAGGACACTGAGCTGGGAGCTGGTGTTGATCTATGGGAAGGAAGGAGGGCTCTGCAGAGAGACTCAGATCAGTTGGGTGGATGGGCAGAGTCCAGCAGCATGAAGTTTAATAAGTCCAAGTGCTGAGTTCCACATTTTGGCCACAAAAATCCCCTACACCGTTCCAGGCTGGGGACAGTGTAGCTGGACAGTGCTCAGGCAGAAAGGGCCCTGGGGGTGCTGGTGACAGCAGGTTGAATATGAGCCAGCAGTGCCCTGGTGGCCAAGAAGGCCAATGGCATCCTGGCCTGGCTCAGGAATGGTGTGGCCAGCAGGAGCAGGGGGGTCATTCTGCCCCTGTTCTGGGCACTGCTGAGGCTGCACCTTGAGTGCTGTGCCCAGTTCTGGGCCCTCGGTTTAGGAAGGATGTTGAGATGCTTGAGCACATCCAGAGGGGACAACAAGGCTGGTGAGGGGTTTGGAACACAAACCCTGTGAGGAACGTCTGAAGGAGCTGGGGCTGTTTAGCCTGGAGAAGAGGAGACTCAGGGGTGACCTTATGGCTCTCTGCAGCTTCCTGCAGGGAGGTTGGAGCCAGGGGGGTCGGTCTCTTCCACAGGGCAGCACTGACAGAACCAGAGGACGCAGGCTCAAGCTACATCAGGGAAGGGATAGGTTGGATAATAGGAAGAAATTTTTCACCAAAAGAATAATAAAGCACTGGAATGCTCTTCCCAGGGAGGTGGTGGAATCACCATGTCTGGATGTGTTTATAAAAAGACTGGACATGGCCCTTGGTGCTGTAGTTGAGGTGTCAGGGCATAGGTTGGACTCGATGGTCTGAGAGGTCTCTTCCAGCCTCATTATTCTGTGATTCTGTCATTCTGTGTGTGTCCATGGCAATATCACAGGTGCTCTTGGGCAAAGTCTCTGAAGCTGCTTTTACTGAACTCAGCAGTGTCTGTCAGAAGGAGAGGACAGAAATGGGGTGAAGAACCTGCTAGAAGGAATTTTGGCTTTGCTGCTAATTCTGGCAAAACTTTTATTGATTTTGGTGGACTGCAGTTATCCGTGTCTTTATGCCCATCTGCTTGGTGATGTCTGAAGGAGGTTTGGGATATTTCATTGTATTTGTTTCTCCTGTGTGCTCTGTAATGCCTTTTGATACATACACAGAGGATGCACAAAGATTTGAACTTGGGCTCCTGATCATATATAAGCTTCTATCATCATCTGTATAAAAATATTACTCTTGTGATGTTTCTAAGAGATAAATACATTACCTACAACAGTATTAATTAGATATTATATACTATTAATTAGATAGTATTTGAGATTAAATTGTGGCACCTGTTTTAATAGAATGCAGAAACAATGAATGAACTGTTCTCAAAACTCTACAAAGAGGCTGAGCAGATCCAGCAGTGGAAACTGACTGTGGAATCAGCACTAAAGCAGAAAGAGAGAAAACTCCAGGAGAACAGAAAGATTATTGAATCACAGAATAAAGCCATTCAAGAACTGCAGGCCAGTATTGTACAGTGTACATTGAATAGATGAAGTTCAGGGCTTCCTGATTCAGGATGACACTATTATTGATACAATTAAATCTTAAAGACTGTTGCAGTTTGGTTTGTGTTTTGAGAAAATGATTATTTTGAGAAGTTGCAGGCACCTGTCCTGTGTGAGTGTGTGTATGAAGAATATACCTGTAAGTGTCTCATTTGCTGGTAAATTATTGTTCATTAATTATTGCATGTGATACCAGATCAAACAGACTTCTGTCTGCTGATGCCCCAAATGACTCTTTCATGAGGGATCTGAGAAGTCCAAGTGCATTTCTAATATATTTTTCAATAACAGTGTCTTTTTGCATTTGTTCCCTATGAAATTAGCTTGAAAATGAAAAACTCCATTTGAAACTGGAAGATGAGATATGTGAAAATAAAGATCTCTTGAAAGAGTGAGTAATAGAACCAAGTATATATTTTTGTGGTGACAATAATCAGTTTCCATGTGGGCAGTTTTATGTAGCTGTTAAATTTTGCAGGTCATTTCCATTGTTACTCCTTAGATACACAAAGTACTGTGCACTCCTGTGCAAACATGATATTTTTCCCTCCCTTAGAGCTGCTGCTTTGAGGCCTCTGTGTAATCTGCTCAAGGAAACCTGCACTCAGTTCACAGAGCAGACCAGCAAATGTAAATGCTTTTTTAGTTTTTATTTATCAGAGTAAATGTGCTTGATATTATAATCATTAGAATTTTACTAACTTGATCATGGATACTTAAGAAGTGTCTGTTTCTTTTTAGCCTTAATTCTAAAAGTACTTGTATATAGATGTATTGTTCTTTTTCAATAGCTGTTTCTTTTACTGTTCTCTTTTTAATTGTTTTCTTAGGAATAAATAGTATCAATTACAAAAGTGAAAGGAAAGAAGGAAAATATGGACATGGAGTTTTGTTGCAATTTTATAATGACAGCTGTGGTTATAGGTATCTGCTGATAGGAAGAAATTCAGTGCTAAACCCTAGATTACAGTTTATAAATACTAACAGTTTTGATACATTATTCAACAGCATTAACACTATAATAATTAATATGGTCAAATAAATTGATCCAGAATTACACTTTTCACAGAAAAAATATCTTAGGAAGGAAATTTAAAAGCTGGGCTTGCTTAATGTTTCAATGAAATACACATTTTCCCTAGATTCTGTAACATTTGGCACCATGTTTCATTTAAATTTCATATTTAATTAAATAGATATGAAATAATAAATATGAATCTCATATTTAATAAGAATGGAGCTGATAATTCCTTTTTTAATTCATTATGCTGATTAAGTATAATGACTTGGACAGCTGGCATCTTGTTCAAAAGGAAAACTTTCTCATATGTTCTTGCTTTGATAGATGAACAGGAAAAGGAAGCAGCAATACAATTGTATGAGGAACTTCACAGCAACATAGAAGTAAGTGACTGAGCTGATGAAAGGAATGAGAGTTCTGTGAGCTGAGCTGAGTTCCATGTTTATGGTGGGATACTCTTTGTATCCATCATGTGTGGGTATCATGTCATGTGTGATGCAGGAAGTTGGTTTCCATCCCTTTTCCAGAATTATTTTTGTGTTCTGTCAAACACATTCAATGGAGAAGGTGCAGCAGTGTGTGGATGCAGATCCCTGTGATCTGGGTGATGTGTGCTCAGTGCTGGGTCACTGCCACAACTTCTGGCTTCTGTTTGGGCTCTGTTTACCCTCCCTGCTGGTTCCTCAGAATGGCTGAGGTGGGCAGCAGCCCCTGGAGAAGTTCCAGGGTTTCCAGTTATGAACTTCAAATATTAAATTCTGTTTTTAGAGAATGACAGTGGCATTTGAAGAGCTTCGTGTGCAAGCAGAGAGCGACAGATTGGAAATGAGTTTCAAATGTGAGAATTCTGTTTATTGTGTTGATGCAGCTGGCTCAGTTTTGTACTTCACAGCTTGTGTTACACATGCAGTGCCAGGGCAGAGAGATGTGAAGTGCTGGAATGGTGAGCAGGTCACACTGAGACACTGGGACCCTTCTTTTATTCTTGCTGCCTTTGTTCACTGCCTGGCCCCTTCCATTGCTGTTCCACTGGGCCAAATCTGGAACTTTATTTTTCAAACAGTCACTCAGAATTGAAGTTTTGTCTGTGAAGTACAGTCTGGAGATCAAGACTTATTTCCCATAGTTTGTTTATTTAAATGATAATGCACTGGTGTCTAGCTACAGAAACTTTAGCTAAATGCTCTCTCTCTGTATGTAGAGCCTGGTGTGTTCCTGTTTCATTTCCACTGCTCTTTTCTGTTTGTATTTTGATTATGAAATCAAACATTGCCTCAGCAATTACTCTTGGGAAACAAATGGTACAGCTGTACAATTCCAAGCAGTCTTAAACTGGAAGTTGTATTGACCTTGGAGTATATTTCAGCTAGAATGTTAACTTTGGTGTTACTGTATCTCCAAAGTAAAAGAAGAAGCAGAAAAAGTGGACAAGTTTGAGAAAGAATGCAAACTGGAAGTCAGTCAAAAGGAAAAGCAGGTGTGCTCATTTTACCATCTCATATGTAGAGCTTTATTTGGGACTGAAGGGGCAATGCAAGAGCCAAGAAGTGTTTCTGGGTATCAATAAAAAAGACAAAATACCATCTGAAGCTGCATTTAAGTCAAATTCTGCCAAGTTTAGTGATGTTTCAGTACCTTTAGTCTCCTGGAATTTATGGTTTGATTTTGGAGAACTTTTTTGTTTAGAGTAATGTGACTTGATCAATATTTGGCTAAGATTATATCTAGACAAATATTATCTATCTGTCTGTCTGTCTATCTATCTATCCTAACTTGAATGACAGCAGAATGTCTCCTTATCATACCTGGGGTACAAATGAAAATTAACATCTGTCCCTTTTCCAGTCTTCATGATGATATTTCTTGCATCTTTCTAGATTTCAGCTCTTGGCACACAGAGAGATGAAAAAGATGATGTCATAAAAGACATCAAGGCTCAGCTGCAGACGTCACAAAATAAGATTGCTGACTTAATGGAAGCAAAATGTGAGAGTTCTGCCTGCTGTGTTTAAATGTAATTGTTTCTGGAATTTCAATGTAATTGTTTATGATTGTTTATTTATTATATGTAATTGTTTTAGAAGCCTAGGAAACAGGGTCGTAATAGTCTTATTCTGTTGCTGTTGGCAGCAGAATTTTGGGGCCTTGAAGGCCTTATTTTTGTGTGGAACAGGGGCTGCTCATGTGGGAGCAGGACTGGCAGGGTGGTTTTTAGGGTGAGCCAAGCAGTGAGAGCTTTTGAAAGTTGCAATGGGAAAATATGTTCAGTTTTTCAAATTTACAGTCAGGCAGATGTCACTGAGGAAACTTACTTTTCAATATTTTTAAGCCATCTATATTCAAATTTTATATATTATTTTATAGTATATGATGTCAGTACCATTGGTCTGTGTTACATTCTTTGAATATATGTAATTTTCCATTTTTAGCAGCATTTATTAGTAAATATCCTATTTTTAATAATAGAATGATCTTTTTTTGTTTAGTACATAATGAAGAAATGTTAAAGGAGTCCCAGGTCAGTAAAGAACATTTGAGGGCAGAGCTGGAAGAGGCTAAAATTTCATTGCAAAAGGCAGAGGTACCCCTTGCTTATAGTTTTACAGTAGAAGCAGACTAGATGAGTATTTGCATAAATAATTATGGATACTTTAGACATGAAACAGCTGTAGGTGTTTGTTGCAA
Organism: Setophaga petechia; assembly: GCA_024362935.1. Lineage (NCBI taxonomy): Eukaryota > Metazoa > Chordata > Aves > Passeriformes > Parulidae > Setophaga > Setophaga petechia. The sequence continues at coordinate 29,431 of JANCRA010000254.1, forward strand.
AACATGTTTAGAAATGATATCATGTTTTGAAGGTTACTCAAAAGAGCTTGGAAACTGAATTCCAGACTACAGTGAAAACATTAATTCAGGTTACTGGAGAAAAGGAGGAGCAGGAGGAAGAATGTAAAAAAATGAAGGCTTTGCTTGCAGCCCTGCCAGAGGAGTTGGAGACTTCTGTTGCCAATTTGAAAAGCTTGCTGCAAGAAGAGCAAAATAGGTAAATGAATGAGTTTAAATTCCAAGAGTGATCTTACAGGTTGCAGTCTTTGACAGAATCAAGGAATACTGGAAATGAAGCTGAAATTTGGAGGTTTTTTTCACACACTGGTCTAAATGCAGAGAATTTAATGTAATTTTTTTGTTTGTGATAGTTGATACTGTATAAAAAGTAAATTTTTGCCCCCTCCAACTTTCATCATTCTGTCTTTAAGAAATACAGATTTCTGTGGGTATGTATTTGTTTACTTTTATGTCTGCTGCTCTGAGGTTGTAAAAGTGTAATTTGATATGTGTTGCAGGCAGATCTATCACCTGCCTGTTGAAAGGTAAATGTTCTTAAAGTGCTTGTGCTAAGACTTTGTCTTATGGTCCTGTCAGTTTCCAATGCAGTGCTTTGTACTCTACATTTGGGATTTTTAATTTACCATTTTCTTAGATTAAAGAAATGTGAAGATGATTCAAAGCTGCTCACCTTGGAGCTCCAGAATAAATCTGCTGAACTTGGAGAATACTCTAGTCTTACAGTCCATGGTTTATTTGAAGCTATAATTGTGGAAAACATAATAGGCTCTAAATTTTATTTAAGATAAATATTTAGTTTCTCTTCAGATATAGATTTGCCAATGTCTGAATCCTTTGTTCAAGTCTACATTTAGATTAAGTCATAAATTAGCTTTTCAGTTTCTTAACTCAATCCAACAAGTTTTGAGAGCTGGGTATTGCAAAAGAGGAAATGTTTTATACTGCCTGCTAAATATGGAAAATCATTTCTGTTCCATTAATTTTACATTCCATGTGCTGTAGAAGAGATGACTAAAGTCAAATGTGATAAAGAAGTGCAACTTGAAGAGCTGGCAGAAACTCTGGTAAATATTCATTTTATTAATCTCATGGCATTTGCTCTTCACATGAAATTCCTCTTGCTTTGTAAGTATCTTAAATGCCATAAATAAACACTGTCTAGTCTACCTTAACATTTCTACTAAACTTTCTCACACACAATTTCACTCTTTTCTTTGAAGAACTTCTTTATTGCCTCTGTTTTTCTTGTCTCTGGTGCTTTTGGTTTTTCTTGTCTCCCATGTTTTTTGTTTTCCTTCTCCAGGTTTTTGGTTATTTCCTTCTTTGTTCACACCCATTCAAATGCCACTCTCTCTGGATATAAAGTTTTCCCAATTTTTCTTCCTTCCAGGAGGGTAATTAGCTCTGGCCCCTGTGACCCCTGCTGTGCTGTGACACAGGCCCATTTTCTGTCACAGAACTCTAAGCCATATGAAATACACTCTTAAAAGAGGTTTATTTTCATTATGATTTTATATTTACAAGTCTAACAAGAATCCATATCAACTAAAGTTAAGATAGTGTGAAATCAGGGGTGCATTTCACTGTGTCTGCTTGGTGTCACAATCTGTGCATGGAGTGTTCTGAACTGAGTTTCACTCATTTTCTCAAATGGGCAAATTGGAGGACTTTTACTGAAGGAGAATCTTGAGGCTGCTGTAGAAAATTTGCAGAGAGAGAGAAATGTGGAGAGAGAAATGAAAATGCTCTCCAAATGAGAGAGGTCTGAAGTAGGGCAATAGTAACTTGTTTTTAGAAATAGTGAAGTTACACATCATGACTGGTATCCAAGTTCATACACAAGAAACAGCCCCCAGAGCAGGGTCCCACCCTCATTTTGCAGCCCAGGTAATGAAACTCCCAGCAGAGGACAGACATGAACAGCACTGGGGTCACAGTTCACTGTCTCACACCACTTCCAGATCCCAGCAGAGACTGGAAAGATCCAACCTGGATAATCCATGGCAGGGATGTTGTTGGGTTCTTCTGAAAGCCTTGTGCTCTTAGTTCATGTCTGATAACCTCCAGCAGTTGGGGTTTGCACACGTGTACTCAAAACTCTTCCTTTGCATTTTGCAGAAAGAATTCCAGGATCTGAAAGCACAGCTGACAAGTACAGCTGAGAAGGAACAAGATTATTTAAAGCAGCTTGTGACTCTGAAAACAGATCTTGAACAAGAGGGGTATGACCATTTTGAAAATATAATATTGAATTACTTTTGGTGTAATATAGAAGCTGCTTTAATCCACAGTGAAATGAACTATGATTGTTTTCTAATGGAAGTTTTGAACCACATCTATGCCATTAATTATATACTTACATTTCTAAATTCCACTTTCTCTATTTTTCTGTATTCTATGGCACGTGTAGTTGTTCCATATCTCTCTGACTTATTTAACAAGAAGAGAAAGTTTCTGAACTCATTGTTAATCTTGCTTTGATCTACATCATCTTCACTAACCATTATATTTATATAAAAGTTTATTTTGATTTTCTTTCCTTCTTCTGTCCCCTTTTTACATCTCTCTGACTCTGCTGCAAAGCTTGTATTTGTAGATAAAGGCCTGGACTTCTTTCAGCATGGAATAACACTTGATAATGGGTATGTTTAATTTAAAAGGAGATTCCAAAATGCATCTTCCTGCTCCTCTTGGCCACTTGTTTTCACTTAGGTTAAAGAATGAGCAGCTAACAGTGTATCTCAGTGAGCTTTCACTAGAGAAAGAACAAACAGCACAAGAGAAAAATGCTGTGGCTGCAGAACTCCAGAAGCTGCAAGAACAACAAGAGGCAAGTTGTAAACTTCCAGCTTTCTTGAAAGGACAATACTCAGTGTGACAAATTACTCAGTTTTACAAATTAGATGATGAGCTGCAACATGACTTGGGTCTGTAGAGCACCTGAGCTATTTTTGTGTTTGAACTGGAAAGGAAGTGTATTTACACTTGTGAACAAGGCAGGCCAGTGTGCTTTGGATGTCTTTGGATTTTTTAAGAAGTCACTTTGAATTTTATTTCTTTGCTGACACATGGGTCTTTATTTAGGAGAGTAAGAAAAAAGAAGAAAATGCAAAGCAGTTGGTTGAGAACCTAGAAGAGGCAAATAGCCAGCTAAGGCAAGTAAAAACAAATATTTTAATTAATATCTGATATTGTTAAAGAAAGTAGACTCAAATAGTTAATTGTTTTCAAATGCTGCTTTCTGGGATATTTTTGATTAATGTTTTTCTAGATTATATAGCTAAACAGAAACTATTCAGAATTGCTGTTGGCCAATAGAAATTTTCTCAGATTAGAAACACCAATTGCTGCAGGAACAATGTTTGCCATCAGTTTGTATTGCACAGCAGGAGCTGCCTTGTTTTGCATGAGACATCTCAGGTGTGAGGGAAACTCAAATGGAAGTTGAAGGTTATGGATGCAATGTGACAAGGCAAATCTGGATCAGAGTTACTCTCTGTATGCCCAGTTCAGCAGACAGGCAGCTCCCATGTTTCACAGTGCATTCCAATAGTCCAGGCCAGGATGGATTTTCCTTGGGTTCCTGGAACAGCTTTTCCTATTTAAAAGAAGTATGGACAGTTCACATATTGACTTCCTGGGCATGTTGCTGCATTTTAAGAACATTTTCATTGAGCAGCTTATGAAGTTCCCATCAACATTAGCAGCTCTTTTTAGTAAATAAAATATGGGTTTATTAGAAGTGCTGAAAAGAAGTTAAAGGCAATAAGTAAATATTTATTAATGCTTGTTAATTTGGCACTTAGGAATGACCTGGAGTCTTTGAAGGAGAAAATGGCAAAGACAAGTGAAGAGATGAGAAGTACACTGGATGAAAGAGAAGAAAATGTATGTCCTGTGTCATGAAAATATCTTACAGAACCTGCAGGACAGCATTCAATGTCAAATCTTTGCTGGGGTTTTCCCTGCAAAGCTGTGCCTGGGGGATGTGATCTCTGCCAGAGGTTTCTGCTGCCAGCTGTGCCAGCTGTGCCCACATGTGAGCCCTGCTGTTCCAAAAGACAAGCACAGGCACTGGCATCTTCACTCTTTGCTGGGAGTTTAAAATAAAGATTGGTTTGTTTTCAGGCAAACAGAGAAGCTGCTTTTCTGTTTTTTCATCTACCCCCTCAGTGGTGGATGGGCTCTGGATTAGCTTTTTATATGTAGTGTGAGTTGTAGCTTCAATAGATTCAAACATTTTTACTTTTCTTTCTGTTGGTTCAAAGCAACCTGGGGTTTTTAGCAAATTTCAAAATTTTATTGTAAAAGTCAAAGATTTACAATTGTCATTTCAGGTTAAGAGTACTGAAAATGAAATGTCGAGAAAGGAAAAGCCATTGAAGATTCTAGAAAATACTTGGGAAAATTTATTTTTTCATGGATGTAGGGAACTTCATACCAGTGTATTTTAAAATTGTGAAGATATTGGGGTTTTTTTCTTCTTCTTTCTTAATTCCATAACCACTAAGGAACTGATTCACTGCTATTAATTAACATCTTGTGGTACTTTATGGCTAAAACTCTGATTATTCTAACATGTCAGCTGGTGCTTCAGTGCCATGGGAACAAACCAGACTGGTGCAAGTGCAGGTGTGAGAACATTTACAGGAATTGCTCACACAGGGAGTCATTTGTAGAACTTACTAATTAATGGCTGAAATATCTCTTTCAGATGAATAATTTAAAGAAACAGGTGGAAAATAAAACCAAATGCATTGAAGAGCTGCAGCAGGAGGTGTGTAGAGATTTTAATTTCACAAATACACAAACACATTATATTTTGGGTTGACTTTTCAGCAGGTTGTGTCTGCTGTGATGTCTTTATATACAGCCATGTAATTTAAAAATTCTCCTTTCTTATCCTAACCCTGAGCAATTAGGGAGTCATCTTAGGAATCACTTGATTTGTTAAATGAGTCTTAATTTGAAAAAGCAATTACAAAAATACTATCTTTAATAAACTTCTATTTTTTTCACGTAGTGCATAGTGTTATTTATGTACTTGTAATGAGTATCTCAGTTACCACTGTTAGAAAAGAATTCTGCACTGGCACAAACTGCAGTAACTTCACTGTAAAAATAAATAACTTGTATTTTTTGTCATGACATCTTCGCACCTTCTGTCTGCAGCATCTTAGTTTTAATTCCCATTCTGCACCTCATTTGTTATTCCCTGCTGCTGCTGCTCAGGAGGAGCCTTTCTCAGGGTCATGAAGAAACAGTAATTATCACAGAAATTAGCTGAACATTCATTTGTTTGAAGAATTGTTCTGGAACCTGAGCTGCACCACAGGGAGTTCTTTGCCTGATGAAAGCTGGGATTTGTGATGCACTTAAACCATGCCATAATTCTATGAATTTATTAAGGTACAGTGCTTGTTTTGTTTTATTTCAACAGAATAAGGTGCTGGAAAAGAAAATGACTGCAGAGAGCAAGAAAAGCAATATTTATGAAGGGAAGGTAGGTTTAAATAACATCATGTAGAGGATGAGGTGAGTGTTTGTAAGTAATGATAATATTTGTTAAATGCATTCTGAGCTGGGTTTTGGATCTGGGACACAGACTTTGCAGGAATGAGCTCACAGTTTTTAGAAGATGCTTCCATTTTTACTCATTGGGCACTGACTGTTGGACATTTAAGAGATGGATTCACATTGCAATTAATGATGTTTCCAATCTGTTCCTTTCTTTTTTATTTCTTTTGTTGATAGTGGACTGAACAGGGTTCAGCAACCTCATTGTAACAGAAAAGCATTTAAAAGACATATATATATATATATATGTATATATATGTATTTTACTCTTTTTAGTCTGTTCTTTAAATGTGTTCTGCAGTGGCAATCCCTCTGATGGGAATATTGTGTCCAGCTTTGGCTGCTGCACTTGAAGAAAAGTGGACTTTTTGGAGGATATTCATATGATAAACTTAAAAGGAAAAACTGTAATCAAAATGCACAGCTGGGAGGAAAATGTACCATAAAACCTGTGGAAATCTGATCCAGATTTACAAGAGAGGGAAGAAAATCTCCATCTGTGTTTGTTTTTTACCAGGGCATTCACAGCATTTAGGGTGACTGCTTGGGCAGCCTTCCCCACTGTGCTGTTGCCATTGTTCCTTTGAGGATTTTCTAACTCACTTCAGGCCAAAGTTCAACTCTTTATTAAAAAAAAAAATGAACTTTTAAATAGGAAACACTCAATCATATACCTGAAAAGTAACAGTGTGTTTGTGCCCAAAAATAGGAGGTAAGAAAAAATCATTAACATAGTAATTCCTAAACAAATAACAGCAGCAATTCTGCTTTGTCCAAAGGTGAATAAATTGCAGTTAGAGATGGAAAATATGAAGAAGCAACATAAGGAAGCAGTTGACATCTATCAAAAGGACATAGAAACAAGAAAAGTAAATGAAAATAAACTTCGTGAAGAGGTGAGAGGTGTTAATTTTTAGAGCAATTTAACTTTCTTTAATTTAAAATGTTTTTATGAAGCTTTATTGGCCAGAGTCCTTGTTCTTACATTTCAGAGATAAATGGAGCTTGTTGTGAATCCCTGTGAGCAAAGCTTTAGTACATTAGGTGCTTAGGTTGAAGTATTTGAATATGTCTTTGAAAATAAGAACTCCATTAAAAAATCTTTCTTTCAAGATATAATTCAAAGAAATTCTACCCCTGGTATAAAGTCAGCACAGTTAAATTAGATTATAACTTCTCCCACATTAGGATTTTTCTGCCCCCACATTTTTTTGATGGTAATGCTGTGAAATGTTAGGGCAGAGTGCTTGAAATGGCCCTTGGGTGTGCAGTGAGCTTGCCTGCCATGGCTGTACCTTTGATCTTGCCCATTTTAACAATCTGCAGAAAAGATGAGGGATTTGAAAGGGATCTTAAAAGCAAATAAAGCCCAAGTGGGACTGCAAACTTTGCACCCACAGGGGGGAGAAGAAATTAAGATTTAAAAGAAATCTATTGTTATGTTGATGAATGAAATGCAATTTATTCCTGACAGGTAGAAAAGATGAGGTTGCTTTGTGATGAAGCTGCAATGATCCAGAGAGAAACTGCTGGCAGATGTCAGCACAAGATCACTGAGATGATGGCACTGATGGAAAAGCACAAGGTCAGAGATTTTCCTGCTTGCTGTGCTTGGCAGGGTGTGACCCCATGGCAATGCCATGTTTATAACTGTGACACCATGGCAATGCCATGTTTATAACTGTGATCCCATGGCAATGCCATGTTTATAACTGTGACCCCATGGCAATGCCATGTTTCTAACTGTGACACCATGGCAATGCCATGTTTATAACTGTGACACCATGGCAATGCCATGTTTATAACTGTGACACCATGGCAGTGCCATGTTTATAACTGTGATCCCATGGCAATGCCATGTTTATAACTGTGACACCATGGCAATGCCATGTTTATAACTTGTGACACCATGGCAATGCCATGTTTATAACTGTGACACCATGGCAGTGCCATGTTTGTAACTTGTGATCCCATGGCAATGCCATGTTTATAACTGTGATCCCATGGCAGTGCCATGTTTATAACTGTGATCCCATGGCAGTGCCATGTTTATAACTGTGACACCATGGCAATGCCATGTTTATAACTGTGACCCCATGGCAGTGCCATGTTTATAACTGTGATCCCATGGCAATGCCATGTTTATAACTGTGATCCCATGGCAATGCCATGTTTATAACTGTGACACCATGGCAATGCCATGTTTATAATTGTGACACCACCTCAATGACCTTTCAAAGGCACAAACAGGCCTGAGCCTGGGAAAAGGAAGCTGAACACATGCTGGACTTTGCATCATCTAAAATCGAATTCATTTGAAGATTTTGAAAAGATTCCTATGGGCAGATAAATCCATTCATCCAAACTTCTGGGATTGTTAGATTTTTTTCAATTCAGGCTTCCTTTGATACCATGTGAATGCAATATTTGTCAGTCTCAGTTTGGCCTCTTTCTCTGAGGTTACTCAGTGACTGTCAGCAGTTTAGCCTGACACATTTTAGTTCACCTTTCTATTCCTCATTTTGCAATATCTTTAGCAGATACCTGAATAAAGATGCACAGCTGGCTCTTAGTGCTCAGCACATATTGCTGCACAGAAATAAAGCCCTCTCTGCCTGTCCACAAAATAAAACTTGAATTGAGCATTTCCTGTTTTACAGTTTCTGCAGAAGCATCAGTGAATCTTTTCTTTCTCAATCTTAAGAGCCTGGTTTGAAAAAATGATGTTTTAAGACTGGATAACTCTATAATTGTAACATTTAGTCACACGTTTGAGTTTGTTGTTGGTTTGGTTTTTTTAACACAGAATGAATATGATAAAATGATTGAAGAGAAGGATGCAGAGTTAAAAGTTTATAAAATGAAAGAGCAAAAGCAGGATCTCATCAGAAAGAGCCCTGGTAAGGAGCACTTTGCAATGGTCAATGATTCAGTGAAGGGGCTGATGTCCCAGTGCAGTGGTTTTATACTGGCTAAGGGTCAGGCACACACACAAAAACATTCACTCATTTCTCTCTGCTGTAGTTGAGCAGAGGAGGGGAAAGAAAAATTCAAGGACTGAGTTGAGATAAGGATTAGGAGAAAAATACTTTGAGGGTAAAGCAGATTCAAACTTAAATAGTATCAAAAAAATTTATTCTAATAGAATTAAAAGTGAGTAATGAAAATTAAAATAAACCTTTAAAACACCTTTTTATCCCAATCCCTCCCTCTTGCCCACCGACAGCACAGAGAGACAAAAGATGTGATCTTCAGTCAGTTTGTGCTAAAAATCTTTTCTCAGTTTGCTTAGAGAGTTTCTTTTCCTGCCGTGCTCTGGGGTCTTTCCCACCAGAGACATTCTCTGGGAACTTTTCCAGTGTGGTTTTCATTTTTACCAGCAGCAATCCCACCCACCTGCTGCAACAGATCTTATTGTGGGCACTAAAAACTCCAAATGGTTCTGAAAATAAATTGGAGCAGCAGTGTGTTTGTGTCTGCTCTCCCAGACAGTGTGGCATGTTCTGACTTCCCACTTTGGATAGGAAACTTTGGTTTGAAATATTGAATTGTGCCCTCTCACCCCTGTTCTCCCAAGGGTTTGAGGAATTACCTTGAACATTTCTGATCAAGTACCTGTTTCTCACAGTGCTTCAGTCTTTATTAAACAAGCTAAAGCAAAGCTTCAAGGACAGGGCTGAAAAGCAAACAGAATTATCTTGTGTGTCTAATGAGTGTCCCTGTTAATTACTGCCTCACTTGGGGCTGTTTTCCTTTTTCTGGGCTGTGCAGAGTTAACCCTGTGCTTTATTTAATGGTTTGTAGGAAAATGAGCTGTCATGTTTGAAAAGTGAACTGTCCTGCCTTAAGGAACAGCTGGAAGCAGAAATGGAAGAAAAGGTGGAGTTTTTTATTCACTGAGCAATGGAAGAAAAGGTGGAGTTTTTTATTCACTGAGCAATGGAAGAAAAGGTGGAGTTTTTTATTCACTGAGCAATGGAAGAAAAGGTGGAGTTTTTCATTCACTGAGCAGTGGAAGAAAAGGTGGAGTTTTTTATTCACTGAGCAGTGGGGTGAGAGCTGTGGCCTGGGCTTGAGCTGGGGGAGGAGTTGGATAAGAAATGAAACTGAACAGAAAAACTGAGACTTTGGAATGCTGGGGTTGTGCTAAACCTGGTCATATATTTGTGTGAACTGTGTAACAGCCTGTGGTTATAGATTGTATAGAAATAAACAAACAACAAAACAAAACTCTCCTTTATTTGAGTTCATTTTAACTAGCTACAGCAAAAAAATTCCCTAAACTGTAGGGTTTTTTCAGTGATTTTTGAATGCTGAGGTTGTGCTAAACCTGGTCATATTTTTGTGTGAACTTTGTAACAGTCTGTGATTATAGATTGTATATAAATAAACAACAAAACAAAACTCTCCTTTATTTGAGTTAATTTGTTTAAAATGAAAATTTTATTTTGTTTGTTATTTGCTTGTTGATTTTAACTAGCTAAAGCAAAAAAGTTCCCTAAACTTTCAGGGCTTTTCAGTGATTTTTGAATGCTGGGGTTGTGCTTAACCTGGTCATATTTTTGTGTGAACTGTGTAACAGCCTGTGATTACAGACTGTGCTCTGTAATTACTCCAAGAAGATTTTTAACAACTGAATTCAAATAAATATTTCCTTGCTGTCACATAACTCTTTTGTAGGAGAATCTTCTAAAAGGGCACTCTGGCAGGATGATTCCTGAAAGTGAAAAGAAACACAAGGTAACTTCAACTTTTAAATTGCTTTTAGAATTTGATAGTGTTTATATGGGTAGAATCAATTGGAGTGCCATGATAATTTATTTGCATTCAACAAAAGACATTGGAATGCTTTTGACTTCAAACTTTTTAAATTATAGAAAATACAAATTTATGTTCCTGGGACTCCTAAACCTTCTTTAGATCTATGCAGTGAATCTATTAATGTAAAAAATAGAAACTCTCCAAATTATATTCCTAAAATTAAAAAAAAATAAAAATAAAAAGTGTCTCCTTCAGAACAGGAAGCCTCTTGGGCAGTCCAACATTGAAGTTTTTTAACTCCCAACAGTGAATTTTTCTTGTTGCATTTTTTTGCCTGTATTTCTTACTTCTCTGTAGATGATTTTTTTCCCCTGGGATAAGAAGGGATTTTAAAGGGTCACACCATTCCATGCAGATATCAGACAGCAGTTTCTGGAAGGGCTCCCACTGTGTCATTTTTCTTGCTCAGTTGTTGATTTTTTTACCTCTCTAGAATTGTTTTACTGAGTCTTAGAAGTGTCCATTTGTAAAGGCACTTTCCCTCTATGGAAGAGAAAATACCTGATCCAGCTGTAAAAATGGCCAAAGTATCAAAGTAGTCCTGACTGCAGAACTCACCCTTCCTCCTGTCAGAGTTCACTTGTGGTTTTCATGTTGGAACAATGGGATCCAGCACCATTTGGATGTTATCTGTCTAAAAAAGGACTGCACTGGACCATTCAAAGCTTCTCAGTTTAACTTCTACTGAAAAATCTATTTTAAGTGACACCAATCTTGATACAGCTATCAATCTTTCTCTGAGAGCCTTTTCCTGCAGTTTTGTTTGTTCCCATTTTCTTTGATGTTTGATAGAGTCCAGTGGAGTGGCTCCAGTTCAGAATAACCTGAATTTCTGCAGATAAGCATGAAGAACATGAGTACAATGTGCCATGAAACTCAGCTCTTCCATAGCTTCCCCTTTAATATAAAAAATGATATTTCCACCCCACCCCACTTTGTTTGGGTCTTTGCTCCATGTTTGGATGGAAAGAGAACAGTTCCACCATTTCTCCCAGGTGAATTCTTGGACACTCAGACTAAAACTGGGTCCTGAGTTTGGCTTTAGATTCCACACTTACCCCATAAAATAGAACCTAAAAAGAGAAACATTTCCTTTCCCAGACATATGTTCTAGAGACTGCTCCAGTGGATAAAATGCAGAGTGGAAGAAGCACAAACCTGCCTGCAGAGCAGAGCAGCAGGAAAAAGCAGAAAGTGCAGCTGGAGCCTCAGTCAGACAGCTCTGAGCACACTGACCTCCTGGTAAGAGTCAGAGAACAAATCCTGTGCTGAGCAGCTCTTTGTGCTCACTGCTGGGGCTGGGAATGAAAATAGAGAGTTTGGGCTTCCACATTCAAGCCAATATTTATGTGTGTATTTTTAATTTATTGGTTCTTTCTTGGAATTGGAATTCTTTATTGGAATTGCAGTTGTATGTACATCATTAACATTCTTTTTATTGAACTGTTTTGCCTCATAATGACATCTTAACTTTTTTTTTTTTCATAGTTTAATATCCTTAAGGGGAAAGAAAAGGTATTTTTTAATATAGTGTGACTAAGTAATTTTTTCATTTATTAGAGCATAGTCTCGGAAGAAGAAATGTTTCAAAATTTGTACAAAGATTATCCACAAGCTTCACACTTACATTCCACAGCACCCAAAAAAGGTATGTTAGCCTTTCCTAAGTCTTCTTACTCTTTCTTGCATTTTAATGGCTGTTAGACCTGTCTTTCAGACTGTTTTGTTTTCAGTATGTTAAAATGGTTTTGAAACTTCTAAAATTTCAGTAGAATATTTGTATTTAAAAAGATTTCAGCTTCACAAGGAGTAAAATACGCCCATTATAAGATTGTGAAAACAATGTTAGGATGCCATTAAATTATTTATCTGAAATATAAAGTGTGGGATTATTTGTTGTTGCTTTAAATATTTGAACACAGACAGAAATCACCCAGCAGCCTTCCTAGGGACCAGCAGAAGTGCAAGGATAGATTAGAACATCTATTTCTGTATTAATCCTTGATTAATCTTTGTTGGGATTTCCAGCTGGTCAGAGTGACCCAGAGAAAAGTTCCAAACTCTGTTTCCCAGCCCAGTGCTTGAAGAAGGAGTCAGGGCTCTTCATTTCTCAGTCTCAAGGTTGTTTATTTTATCTTTTCTGTAAAAAATTTTCTCCTGCCCTGCCAAGGTCAGCTCAGCAGGACAGTTCCAGGCACTCTGCCTGCCCCCGGGGTGGTGTGATGTCTTTATACTAAAAACTACATGTACAATGTTTACAATTACTTTCCAATACCCATCACCTATCCTAGACAGTGAGCTTCTACTCTAAACCACTCTGTAAGTGCCAACATCACAGCAGAAGATGGAGGCCAAGAAGAAGAAGGAGAAAGGCTGGACACACCCAGTTCCCTCCATCTTGCCTCCTGAACCCCCATACCAAAACCCCTAAAATCTACTTTTCCACCCTGTGATAAGTTCACTAATACTCTACTTAAACTGTTGTGGCTTGCTGGTGTTCATACAAGGTTGGTAATTTGCTCCACGGGCCATAATCAAACCCACAGGGGCATTTTGGGCTCTGTGCCAGGGTCTCTGAGACCCCTGGCAGGGTCTGGGCTGCTCAGGACAGCCAGAGGGATGTCCTGGGTCCTGACAAATCTTGGTTTCACAACAATGACAAACCCTGCTTCAGAGCCTAGACATAACAAGAAAACTACAAGTACCTCTTTAATCCCCGAGCCCTGAGCCCCCTGCTTGTAGTTAAACTTGTACTTGTAGTTAAACCCCCCTCTGGGGGTTTCTCCCCCTACCCCAGTGTAGGATTGACGGGGGTGGCACGGTTGGGACGGACGGAGACGAGAGATCTCTGCAGCCAGGGCTGGAACTTGGGGTTTATTGCAAAGGGCCTGGGGGCAGAGCCCTGATGGGATTTGGGGTTCATTGCAAAGGGCTCTGCTGGGATTTGGGGTTTATTGCAAAGGGCCCTGCTGGGATTTGGGGTTCATTGCAAAGGGCCTGGGTGCAGGGCCTGCTGGGATTTGGGGTTCATTACAAAGGGCCCTGCTGGCATTTGGGGTTCATTGCAAAGGGCCTGGGGGCAAGGCCCCTGCTGGGATTTGGGGTTTATTGCAAAGGGCCTGGGTGCAGGGCCTGCTGGGATTTGGGGTTCATTGCAAAGGGCCCTGCTGGGATTTGGGGTTTATTGCAAAGGGCCCTGCTGGGATTTGGGGTTTATTGCAAAGGGCCCTGCTGGGATTTGGGGTTCATTGCAAAGGGCCCTGCTGGGATTTGGGGTTTATTGCAAAGTGTCTGGGTGCAGGGCCTGCTGGGATTTGGGGTTTATTGCAAAGGGCCCTGCTGGGATTTGGGGTTCATTGCAAAGGGCCCTGCTGGGATTTGGGGTTTATTGCAAAGGGCCCTGCTGGGATTTGGGGTTCATTGCAAAGGGCCCTGCCAGGAGCTGCAGCCACAGCTCGGAGCAGGCCTGAGAGAAGAGAGGGGTAGAGAGGATGAGAGGGAAAGAGAGTAAAAGCATAAGACAGAAAAAGGGGTAAGAGCATAAAAGACAAGAGCTAAGAGACAAGAGGTAAGAGTAAGAGAGGTAAGAGCTAAGACAGCGAAGTTCCCGTTACAATACAATAAATCATCTTCTGTGTTGAATATTCTGATTCTCACTTAACCAATCTAGTACAATACACAAATCCTACAGCATTTCCATACCGCCCATAGGAATCACTACATTACCACACTGTGCTACATTTTAAACCCTAAAAACTCCTCTTGGGGCCCTTCTGTAGGGGCTGCTCTGACCCTGGGACCTGCCTGCAAGCAGAGGGTGTTGTTTCATCAATGGGGGATCACCTTCAGCTGGCCACACCGTTGTTTTCCCGTTGTTCAGTAACTGAGGGATCTCAGAGCTTGATTTTATGTTCGCCCAATTATCCCTTCATAAAAAAAAACAAACAATATTTGAGATAGCAGCAATTTTAATTAAATAGCTTAAAAAATACATAAATAAGGGATAATTTGGTTCAAATAATAGCGCATAAGCAAAAGATAACCGCGGGGTACGGAGTGCAGGGCTCTGGGACCCTTACCATCTCACCTACAAGCTTGCCAAGTGAAAATTACCCCCTTATATGCCATGGGTTAATACCATCTCCTCCTATTTTCAATTCGTCATATTTCTATCTCTGCCCTCATCACCACCTTTACCGCGCATGCGCCACCACTCAGTTTGGTGGTCGCACAAGTTCTTTTGGGGGTCGTCTGATGAAGATTTTGTAGTCTTCCTCTGTGTCCTTTTAGTCACCTTTGGGTTACACATGCACACCAACCCAATACAATGTAAGCCAAGACTAACATATCTACATATCAAAGCAATAAATCCCTTATAATTAGCATTTTCTGGGACCCAACCAGGTTTTGCTTCCTTTCTGCTCATTTTTAGCAACTGTATCTTTGGCTTCTTTCCTCCTGTCCTTGTGAACATCTGCCAGGAGGGGGGGGGGGTGGAGCCCCTCCTCTCCCTCTCTTCTTTGGCATTACCACTTTTAACTATTTTTATTATTCCCAGTTAATATAATAATTAATATAATTACTGTACCAATATTGATCATTGTTTCAATTTTATCAGCACGAATCATACCTATTCATCACATATAATAATCAATATAATTACTGTACCAATATTGATCATTGTTTCAATTTTATCAACACGAATCATACCTATTCATCACATATAATAATCAATATAATTACTGTACCAATATTGATCATTGTTTCAATTTTATCAGCACGAATCATACCTATTCATCACATATAATAATTAATATAATTACTGTACTAATATTGATTATTGTTTCAATTTTATCAGCACGAATCATACCTATTCATCACATATAATAATCAATATAATTACTGAACCAATATTGATTATTGTTTCAATTTTATCAGCACGAATCATACCTATTCATCACATATAATAATCAATATAATTACTGTACTAATATTGATCATTGTTTCAATTTTATCAGCACGAATCATACCTATTCATCACATATAATAATTAATATAATTACTGTACTAATATTGATTATTGTTTCAATTTTATTGGCACGAATCATGCCTATTTATCACATTCCCCAACACCCCAGAGCCGGCGCTGCTGCGGCCGTGGGGCAGAGGGGGAGCAAAAGGGGGTCCGGGCTCGGGGCGGGAGGAAGGGCAGGGAGAGTGTCGGGACTCAGAGCATCCCTCTGGCTGTCCTGAGCAGCCCAGACCCTGCCAGGGGTCTCAGAGACCCTGGCACAGAGCCCAGAATGCCCCTGTGGGTTTGATTATGACCCGTGGAGCAAATTACCAACCTTGTATGAACACCAGCAAGCCACAACAGTTTAAGTAGAATATTAGTGAACTTATCACAGGGTGGAAAAGTGGATTTTAGGGGTTTTGGTATGGGGGTTCAGGAGGCCAGATGGAGGGAACTGGGTGTGTCCAGCCTTTCTCCTTCTTCTTCTTGGCCTCCATCTTCTGCTGTGATGTTGGCACTTACAGAGTGGTTTAGGGTAGAAGCTCACTGTCTAACATAGGTGATGGGTATTGGAAAGTAATTGTAAACATTGCACAGGTAGTTTTTAGTATAAAGACATAACACCACCCCGGGGGCAGGCAGAGTGCCTGTGGCTGCCCTGCTGAGCAGATCCCTGCTGGGCAGAAAGAAAATTTTTTAGATAAGAATTAATAAACAACCTTGAGACCGAGAGATAAAGAGCTCTGACTCCTTCTTTAAGCGCCGGGCTGGAAAAAAGAGACTTTGGAACTTTTCTCAGGGTCATTTTGACAAACTAATGATCCGACAGGGGAGGGGAAGGGGAGGAGCAGGAACAGGAGGAGCACGAAGAGGAGCGGGAACAGGGGGAGCACGAAGAGGAGCAGGAATAGGGGGAGCACGAAGAGGAGCGGGAACAGGGGGAGCACGAAGAGGAGCAGGAACGGGAGGAGCACGAAGGGGAGCAGCCCGAGGAGGAGCAGGAACGAGGAGCACGAAGAGGAGCAGGAACAGGGGGAGCACGAAGAGGAGCAGCCCGAGGAGGAGCAGGAACGAGGAGCACGAAGGGGAGCAGGAACAGGAGGAGCACGGAGAGGAGCGGGAACAGGAGGAGCACGAAGAGGAGCAGCCCGAGGAGGAGCACGAAGAGGAGCAGGAACAGGAGGAGCAGGAGCAGGAACGAGGAGCACGAAGGGGAGCAGGAACAGGAGGAGCACGGAGAGGAGCGGGAACAGGAGGAGCACGAAGAGGAGCAGGAACGAGGAGCAGGAACAGGAGGAGCAGGAGCAGGAACAGGAGCAGCCCGAGGAGGAGCAGGTCCCGGGAAGGAGCCTTGCGGGGCTCGGCTGGGCCCGGCCGATCGCATTGCCCCCAGCCCGCAGGTGAGGCCGAGGGGAAGCGGCAGCTCCGGGAGGGTTTTTTGTGAGGGTGGAAAGGAGATTTTGCTGGGGTTTGGACCCTGCCGATTCCGGAGTTGTGAGAAGTGCATATTGTTTGGCGCTGTGCGGATATTTGCTGTGAAAAACGCCAGTCATTTGTTTTTAAAATTTTAAAAGTTTAATAGTAATAAAATTGTTATAAAAATAGTAATACAATTAGAGTAGTAATAATTAGAATAATTTGAATCAGGACAATACGGGACAACAAATACAAAGAGTTACAGACGTCCGGGTACCTTTTTCTGGGCAGCACGAGCCCGAAAAAGGACCCACGTTAACAAAGGATTAACCCTTAAAACAATAACCTGTTGCATATTCATACACCTCATACGTGATGTATAAATTCCATTCAAATACAGGATTCTGTCTGGTCATCGTCATCTTCTTCCTCCGAATCCTAACAGCTTCTTTGAGGCAGGAAGAAGTTAATTTCTTCTGATAAGAGAGCAATAAATTCTCTTTCTCTGAAAGATTTCAGTGTCCTGCGGCTGCTATCTCGCTGCAAGTCCTTTCTTTAAAAAAAGTATCCTACATAGCATCGTTTCTATTTTAACAATTTTTATAACCTAAAACTATATTTAACACGGTACTTGAGAGAATTAATACAGCATTACTTTCTAACACAACACCTATAATATTAATTTTAATATTTGCGAAAAGCCAATCATAAAATACATGCATTTTTCACATTAGAATCTCTTTTCAATATTTTCTCCATGACTGCAGTAGGAAACCTTCCTTATGAACTGACCCCGAGCAGAGGGAAATCAAGGCAGAGCCATGGTTTGTCAGGACTTGCTTGATCCTTGTGAAAAATGCATGTATTTTATGATTGGCTTTTCGCAAATATTAAAATGAATATTATATGTGTTGTGTTGGGAAGTAATGCTGTATTAATTCTCTTATGTGAAAAATGCATGTATTTTATGATTGGCTTTTTGCAAATATTAAAATGAATATTATATTATATTATTGTATGGCTCTATGCGGATATTTACTGTGGGAATCCATGTGAAAAATGCATTTATTTTATGATTGGCTCCTCGCAAATATTAAAATGAATATTATATGTGTTGTGTTAGGAAGTAATGCTGTATTAATTCTCTTAAGTACTGTGTTAAATAGAGTTTTAGGTTATAAAAATTGTTAAAATAGAAACTGTGCTATGTAGGATGCTTTGTTTAACAGAAAGGACTTGCAGTGAGATAGCAGCCACAGGACACCTAAATCTTTCAGAGTAAAGGAATTTATTGCCTTCTTATCAGAAGAAACTTAATTTCTTCCCGCCTTGAAGGCGCTGTTAGGATTAGAAGGAAGAAGTTGACACTGACCAGACAGAATCCTGTGTTTGAATGGAATTTGTGCATCATGTATGAAGTGTATGAATATGCAACAGGCTATTGTTTTTAAGGGTTAATCCTTTGTTAACGGGTGTCCTTTTTCGGGCTCGTGATGCCCAGAAAAAGGTACCCGGACATCTGTAATTCTTTGTTTTTATTGTCTCATATTGTCCTGATTTAAATTGTCCAAATTATTATGACTCTAATTGTATTACTATTTTTATAACCATTTTATTACTATTAAGCTTTTAACAATTTCAGAAGAAAGTGATTGGCGTTTTTCACAATCCATAAAATCAGAGGGGTTTGGGAAAGCTGCAAAAGGCCTCAGGTACAGCAGAGCTGTGAGCAGAGCTAAAGCAGCAGCCAAAAAATTATTCAAACTGTAGAAAAAGCAAGGGCAAATAGAACAATGGCCTGTGTGTTAACCCTTGTCTGAATAACTCTCTAAGCTGCAGAAATTTTATCTAGCAAGATACCAGGAAGGTTAAAGCTTAATAATGGAGCTCTGTGTGTTGTGTTTTAAGGCCTACAAGCAGGCATTGTATTTGAAATAAGCAAGAATTGTTTTAAGCAGAGGCACGCGTGCTTATGGTGTGTGAAAAACACCAATCACTTGTTTCTAAAATTCTAAAAGTTTAATAGTAATAAGATGGTTATAAAAATACTAATACAATTAGAGTAATTCATAATTTGGAAAATCTGAATTAGGACAATTCAAGACAACAAATACAAAGAGTTACAGATGTCCAGGTACCTTTTTCTGGGCAAAATAAGCCCAAAAAAGGACCCACGTTAACAAAGGATTAACCCTTAAAAACAATAACCTGTTTTATATTCATACACCTCATGCATGGTGCATAAATTCCATTCAAACACAGGATTCTGTCTGGGCAGTGTCAGATTCTTCCTCTGAATCCTGATGGCATTTTAATGGCTGAGAAAGCATGAAGAAATTAGTTTCTTCTGATAAGAGAAATAAATTCCCTTTCTCTGAAAGATTTAGGTGTCCTGTGGCTGCTATCTTGCTGCAAGACCTTTCTGTTAAACAAATCATCCTACATAGCACAGTTTCTATTTTAACAATTTTTATAACCTAAAACTATATTTAACACAGTACTTAAGAGAATTAATACAGCATTACCTTCTAACACAACACATATAATATTCATTTTAATATTTGCAAAAAGCCAATCGTAAAACACATGCATTTTTCACATTTACCATGTGTATTTTGATGTATTGATTAGTAGTGCTGTATTAACGTTTTAATAATAAATGTAGTCTTGTAATTAAAAGGTGACTTTTGTAGTTAAAATAAGAACTATGTTAGTGGG
Organism: Setophaga petechia; assembly: GCA_024362935.1. NCBI lineage: Eukaryota > Metazoa > Chordata > Aves > Passeriformes > Parulidae > Setophaga > Setophaga petechia. Next base: position 48,998 of record JANCRA010000254.1, read on the forward strand.
GTTTTTTAAAGAGAGGAATGAGGCACTCACACCAGACAGCAGCCACAGGACACCTGAATCTTTCAGAGAAAGGGAATTTATTGCCCTCTTATCAGAAGAAATTAACTTCTTCCTGCCTCGAAGGAGCTGTTAGGATTAGAAGGAAGAAGTTGACACTGACCAGACAGAATCCTGTGTTTGAATGGAATTTATCATCATGTATGAAGTGTATGAATATGCAACAGGCTGTTGTTCTTAAGGGTTAATCCTTTGTTAACGTGGGTCTGTAACTCTTTGTATTTGTTGTTTCATGTTGTCCTAATTCAAATTGTCCAAATTATTATGACTCTAATTGTAATACTATTTTCATAACCATTTTATTACTATGAAACTTTTAAAATTTAAAAAAAATTGATTGGCGTTTTTCACAGGAGTCGAGTCCCAGATATATTTTGGTGTTGCTGAGGGAGGTATTTTTTATTTATTTGATAAGGAGATATTTTTTGATCTCTCAGGAGTGCAGAGGGGAGCAGGGGAAGCACTGAGTGCCTGGAGTGGAGGAATGCTGGAGAAAGGGGACCCTGGAACAGCTGATATAAAATTTCAACAGTCAATCTGAATTTTATTTCCATACCTTTAATTTTAAAGCAGTCAAGCAGCACTGGATGAGAGGGGAGTCACTGCTCCACTCACAGCACACACAGTTCAGTAAAGTGTATTTACTGTTTTTAAACCTACAAAGCATTTCTAATGTGCTTGCTTAGCCCAAATCAGCAAAAATCCATAAGCTGGGAGCAGTAATTTCATACTCTTTCCAGGTGACCATGGATTCCTGTCCTGCTTGTGGTTGGCTGGAGGGAGGCCTTACCCTGGTGTCTGCTGCATGATTTTGCCAAGTGCATCAAACTTTTTATTTATTTAATTGCTTTGTTGCAGTATCTCTTAGCTTTACCCCAACTTCCTCTATTATATTCTAAGCATCATCTGCCTTGCTGCCTCATCTGTTTTGCTCTGCTGTACTTCTTTGATTTTGATGCTTCATTTGGCTGTTTGGTCAGAAAGTTTCAAAACCTTTCTTTGTGTCTGTTTCGGACACAGCAGATGGGAGCATTTGCTGATTCTATTGCCAATTGGCACAAATCACAAAAACAATTTTCACAGAATCAGGGGAGGATGAGCCCTGGGACCCCCAAAACCCCCTCAGCCTGTGTAAGCAGGACCTGGCAGAGGGGGAATGCCCAGGACCCTGGGCCCCCCAGCAGCTCTGAGGAGAGGGACCCCCATAACCCCAAAGTGAGGACACTGGAAACTGGGAGAGGGTTTTGGAATTCCTGATTTTTGGAGGTATTTCTGGCCACCAGACACCCAGAGACTTCTAGAGATGGACTTGGCCAGTGGCACCTTCAAAGCCAATGTCCTGGTTTAGGGCAATTTTGGGAGGAAAACCTCTAAAGGTGTTTCCTGTAGAAGAGCAAAGTCAAGCAGCTCCTCCTGCAACTGGTTCTGGAAAAGTATTTCCTTGGAGAGGAGTGGAAAAAACTGTTTATTTTAGAGGCAAAGCACTCACCAGCCCCCAGAATGAGCAGTATTAAACAATAAAACCTCTTGCTGCTCCAGAAGAGATGACAAACTCTCAAAGTCCCTCTGTGGGCTGTAGCTTGGCTCGCTCAGCCTCTCTGGTGCTGGAAATGCCGTGGTGGGGCCCAGGTGTGAGCACCTGCTGCTCTTCTGGCTGTTCAGTCCTGAGCAGGTCTAGACAGGCCCAAAGACAAGGAAAAACCAAAAACCACACTCCAGGGAACTTCTGTTCCTCTGCTAGCTAAAACTGACTAACAGCAAAGGAGGGCTCTGTCCCGCTGTCTGTCTGTCCGTCCGCAGGCAGCAGAGGAGCAGGAATGTGCAGGAGTGAGAGAGGTTCTGAAAACAAACTCTGTGCTGGCTTCTTCCTCCCTCTTTGCTCCCAGAACCAGCCTTAAAGGTGCAAAACTTATTTCAGACAAATCATAAGTTCACCCCTGGGACCCCCAAAAGACCCTCAGCCTGTGTAAGCAGGACCTGGCAGAGGGGGAATGCCCAGGACTCACAGGCCCCCCAGCAGCTCTGAGGAGAGGGACCCCCATAACCCCAAAGTGAGGGCACTGGAAACAGGGAACTCCTGGGAGAGGGTTTTGGAATTCCTGATTTTTGGAGGTATTTCTGGCCACCAGACACCCACTGACTTCTAGAGATGCACTTGGCCAGTGGGACCATCAAAGGCAATGTACTCACATCTTGTTTATCCCCCAAACCAGGATTTCCCATTCCCAAACCTCATCTGGATAGAGGAGAAGGCCATGAGGAAGAGGAAGATGCCCCGGGGCACTGAGGCAGGTGAGGAGGAAGTCAGTGCCCCTTTCCCCTCTGTCCTGCTCCCTCTCCCAGCCCAGGACAGCCCCACTGCTGGTGCTCTCCAGCCAGGGATGCACTGGGGGATCTCCTTCCCCTTCCCTCTGGCACGGAGGCAAATCCCATCCTCTCCTTGTCCTTCCTCCCCCAGGGAAGGAGCTGAGCGTGGAGACCAGGCAGGACAAATCCCCACGGCAGAACCTCGGGGCAGAGGCCGTCTTGAGCAGCTCCAGGGCACAGGAATCCAAAGGAGTGGAAAAGCCCCGGAGATCTCAGAGGAGGAAAGGCTCCAAACCCAGCCCAGGGTGCTCTGAGGAGGAAACACCCAGCCTGTGCCAGGAAGGTGGACAGAGATCTGGCCAGAGCTCTGAGCTGGTGCTCCATGAGCAGCTTGACGGTGGCAAGAAGCCCCACCAGTGCTTGGAATGTGGGAAGAGTTTCTCCAGGAGCTCCCACCTGATCACCCACCAGAGGATCCACACCGGGGAGCGGCCCCACGAGTGTGAGGAATGTGGGAAGAGTTTCCTCACGAGCTCCCACCTGATCACCCACCAGAGGATCCACACCGGGGAGCGGCCCCACAAGTGTGGGGAGTGTGGGAAGGGCTTCAGGAACAGCTCCAACCTGATCGCCCACCAGAGGATCCACACCAATGAACGGCCCTATAAATGTGGGGAATGTGGGAGAGCCTTCAGGAGGAGCTCCAGCCTGAAGCTCCACCAGATGACCCACACTGGGGTCCGACCCTTTGTGTGTGGGGAATGTGGGGAGGGCTTCCGTGACAGCTCTCGCCTGCTCATCCACCAGACAATGCACTCTGGGGAGTGCCCCTACACGTGCTCAGAGTGTGGCAAGAGCTTCATCGAGAACTCCAGACTGGTTGTGCACCAGAGGGTCCACACTGGGGAGAGGCCCTACAAGTGTGGGGAATGTGGGAAAAGCTTTAGGCAGAGCTACCATCTGAATGCCCACCAGAGGATCCACACTGGGGAGAGGCCCTACAAGTGCAGGGAATGTGGGAAAAGCTTCGTGGACCACTCCGGCCTGAGTGTCCACAAGAGGATCCACACTGGGGAGAGGCCCTACGAGTGTGGGGAATGTGGGAAAAGCTTTGGGGAGAGCACAAGGCTGATCCTGCACCAGTGGATCCACACTGGGGAGAGGCCCTACAAGTGCAGGGAGTGTGGGAAGGGCTTCATCAAGCGCTCCAGCCTGACTGCCCACCAGAGGATCCACACTGGGGAGAGGCCCTACGAGTGTGGGGAGTGTGGGGAGAGGTTTCAGAGCCGGTACCGTCTCCTCAAGCATCAGCAGATCCACACAGAGTAGAGGCCCTTCTGTTATCCCCACTGCAGGAAGGGCTTCAGGAAAAACTCCACCCTTGAGTGGATCCACGCTGGGGAGAGGCCCTACAAGTGTGGGGAATGTGGGAAAAGCTTTAGGCAGAGCTACCATCTGAATGCCCACCAGAGGATCCACACTGGGGAGAGGCCCTACAAGTGTGGGAAGAGCTTCATCGACCACTCTGGCCTGAGTGTCCACAAGAGGATCCACACTGGGGAGAGGCCCTACGAGTGTGGGGAATGTGGGAAAAGCTTTAGGCAGAGCTACCATCTGAATGCCCACCAGAGGATCCACACTGGGGAGAGGCCCTACAAGTGTGGGGAGTGTGGGAAAAGCTTCGTGGACCACTCTGGCCTGAGTGTCCACCAGAGGATCCACACTGGGGAGAGGCCCTACGAGTGTGGGGAGTGTGGGGAGAGGTTTCAGAGCCGGTACTGTCTCCTCAAGCATCAGCAGATCCACACAGAGTAGAGGCCCTTCTGCTGCCCCCACTGCAGGAAGGGCTTCAGGAAAAACTCCACCCTTGAGTGGATCCACGCTGGGGAGAGGCCCTACGAGTGTGGGGAATGTGGGAAAAGCTTCATCGACCACTCTGGCCTGAGTGTCCACAAGAGGATCCACACTGGGGAGAGGCCCTACAAGTGCAGGGAATGTGGGAAAAGCTTCGTGGACCACTCTGGCCTGAGTGTCCACCAGAGGATCCACACTGGGGAGAGGCCCTACGAGTGTGGGGAATGTGGGAAAAGCTTCGGGGAGAGCACAAGGCTGATCCTGCACCAGTGGATCCACACTGGGGAGAGGCCCTACAAGTGCGGGGAATGTGGGAAAAGCTTCGTGGACCACTCTGGCCTGAGTGTCCACCAGAGGATCCACACTGGGGAGAGGCCCTACGAGTGTGGGGAGAGGTTTCAGAGCCGGTACCGTCTCCTCAAGCATCAGCAGATCCACACAGAGTAGAGGCCCTTCTGCTGCCCCCACTGCAGGAAGGGCTTCAGGAAAAACTCCACCCTTGCCCACCAGTGGATCCACGCTGGGGAGAGGCCCTGACAGTGTCCCAAGTGTGGGTGTTAGCGTTCAAAACCACAGAATCACGGAGTGATTGTATGCAGTGCTTTTTATTAAGAGCTCTGGGAATTGGGGTATTGCAACCCAAATCTGATTCCGACCATACATTCGAGGTGAAGGTGTTTTATACTCTATCGTTACATAACTTTCATGTTAATTATTAAACTTACATTGTTCTGTTGTATACATAGATTTCAGCTAAACGTAGCCCCCGTTAAATTTCCAACATACTTTCTCATGATTCTTCTTATGGTTATATAGTAATTATACTTAATTACTAAACAATCATCACATCTAACAATTATATCATTTATCATACTGCTTACGCAGGTGCAGTGATCTGAGAAAACACAAAGCCTAGCATTTTAGAGTTCTATCTTTAACATTTTCCAGGGTTCCACTGTCATGGGAAGAGCTTCTCCCAGAACTCCCAGCACCAAGGGAGGCAGCAGTAAGGGATGCCCTACAAGTGCCCTGTGTGCAGGAAGAGTGGCACCTTGATTTTTTAAGATTTTCTCAGCCTTCTGATGTTTACATTCTTGTGGCAAACCTCCTCACACACTTCCTGTAAATGACTTATTGTTCTGGATTCTTTTATAGAAGAATAAAAATTTGATGGACTGTTAGTTGGAAAGGTGGCACTCTCACCCTCCAATCCACGGTCACTTTTAGAAAACTATAAATGTTGGAGTCAGAAAATAAACTTTCTTTTCTTCCCCTTGAGAGCAGCAGTGTGTGCACTCGTTTTGTGTCCTGTAGTGACAGAAGAGCTTTGAGTGCTGCTTCACCTCCATCCCCCCTTGGAGGCCCCCACTGGATGGTCCACAGTGACCCTCGCTGGGCAGAGACTTGGTCACCCATGGTCCTGGTGATCCACCTTGGGAAGACTCCTGGCTGGTGGTCTCCACATCTTCCTGGCTCCCCTTGGGCACTTGGGCACAGCCTGAGAAAAATCCATGGGGATGCAAACCGACGTCAGAATTTCATAGGGGACAGAACATTTATTTTATTTTACTTTTGACACCAGAAAAGTCTCACATTTTGCAATCATTGCTTCGGGTGGCATCCAGGAATTCCAAATGCTGTTGGAGGTCACCAACCTGAATCATTCCATGATTCTAATTCTCTCTGGCCCACCAGCATCTTCCACAGCCAAATGGTGATGGACTGGGGCAAAAAACCAAGATTTTGGAGACATTGGAGTGGAAACTCCTCTTAAAAAAGGTCCTTTCTACCCACCCAAGCACTCAGCCAGCATAGACATGTAAATGCTTTTATTTTGGCTTTGATTTTCCTTCATTTTCCTTCATCCTTCACCCAACATTGGGGTAAATATAAAGACATTAACTAACACACGGATGGTGACATTGTGGGACATGTTGGGGACATGGTGGGGATGGGGACATGGAGAAGGACATGGTGGGGACATGGTGGGGATGGGGACAAGGACAAGGACATGGTGGGGACATGGTGGGGATGGGGACATGGAGAAGGACATGGTGGGGACATGGTAGGGATGGGGACAAGGACAAGGACATGGTGGGGACGTGGTGGGGATGGGGATGGGGACAAGGACATGGTGGGGACATGGTGGGGATTGGGACAAGGACAAGGACATGGTGGGGACATGGTGGGGATGGGGACAGCGGCGTGGGTGGGGACATGGTGGGGATGGGGATGGGGACAAGGACATGGTGGGGACATGGTGGGGATGGGGACAAGGACAAGGACATGGTGGGGACGTGGTGGGGATGGGGACATGGTGGGGACATGGTGGGGATGGGGACAAGGACAAGGACATGGTGGGGACGTGGTGGGGATGGGGACAAGGACATGGTGGGGATGGGGACAAGGACATGGTGGGGATGGGGACAAGGACAAGGACATGGTGGGGATGGGGACATGGACAAGGACATGGTGGGGATGGGGATGGTGACAAGAACATGGTGGGGACATGGTGGGGATGGGATGGGGACAAATGACATGGTGGGGACATGGTGGGGATGGGGACAAATGACATGGTGGGGACATGGTGGGGATGGGGATGAGGACATGGTGGGGACATGGTGGGGATGGGGACATGGACAAGGACATGGTGGGGATGGGGACATGGACATGGTGGGGACATAGTGGGGATGGGGACAAGGACGTGGGTGTGGACATGGCTGTGGATGGTGATGTTGGGCATGGGGGGGTGTCACAGATATAAACGGTGACATGGGGCTATATGGCCATGGATGAGGACATGGGGGACATGGCCATGGATGGTGACAAGTGGCCTAGGGGACAAGTCCATGGGTTGACATGTCCATGCCACGGGGTGTCCCATGGCCAAGGACAACACATCCCCACCGCCACCACGATTCTGTCCCTTTGATGCTACCCTTTATTCCCTGCTCCTCACCACTGTGAACCCAGCCAGGGACAGGTCCTCCCTGGGGACAAGCGGGGGGTGGCACCGTGTCCCCAAACCACATGACCGGGGTGGCCCTGGGGACATCTCACCATTCAATGTCTGCAGTGCCCCGGCCAGCCAGGAGCTCCTGGACCTCCTGGTGGCATCGCTGCTGGTGCTCAGGATGGTCAGTGCTGCCCGTGGCCACCACTGTTCCCCTGTGGCCACCTGTCTGTGCCCAAGCCCCCCATGGCCACCAGCATCCTCTGTGGCCAACCCTTCCATGGCCACCACCCTATGGTCACCGTCATCTCCCCACGGCCACCACCACCCTCTTGACCACTTCCATGTCCCCATGGCCACCACTGTTCCCCTGTGGCCACCAGTCTGTGCCCAAGCCCCCCACGGCCACCAGCATCCTCTGTGGCCAACCCTTCCATGGCCACCACCATCCCCTTGACCACCATCCTCTAATGGTCACCATCATCTCCCCACGGCCACCACCACCCTCTTGACCACTTCCATGTCCCCATGGCCACCACCACTGTTCCCCTGTGGCCACCAGTCTGTGCCCAAGCCCCCCCATGGCCACCAGCATCCTCTGTGGCCAACCCTTCCATGGCCACCACCCTATGGTCACCATCATCTTCCCATGGCCACAAACACCCTCTTGACCACTTCCATGTCCCCATGGCCACCACCCCAGCCCCACCTTGGTGAGCACCAGGATGGGCCACCTGTACCCGGGACAGTGGGGGGACACTGTGGCCACCAGCGTGGATGATGGCAGGACCATTGGGGCCACCAGGATGGCCAGCAGGGACCATGGTGGGACCATGATGTCCAGTGGGGACCAGGGCAGGGCCAGCACAGCCACCAGGATGGCCAGCAGGGACAATGGTAGGGTCACCAGGGCCACCAGGATGGCCAGTGGGGACCATGGTGGGGCCAGCACAGCCACCAGAATGACCAACAGGGACAGTGGTGGGACCAGGATGGCCAGTGGGGACCATGGTAGGGTCACCAGGGCCACCAGGATGGCCAGCAGGGACAATGGTAGGGTCACCAGGGCCACCAGGATGGCCAGCAGGGACAATGGTAGGGTCACCAGGGCCACCAGGATGGCCAGCAGGGACAGTGGTGGGACCATGATGGCCAGTGGGGACCATGGCAGGGCCAGCACAGCCACCAGGAGAGGGGGAAGAGTTGGGGACAGGGTGTGGAACAGGGATGAGGTGATGAACGAGGGGTGGGGTTGGGGTTTGGGGGCAGCTTTGGGTTTGGGGTATGGGACAGCACAGAATTCGGGTACAGGACGGGACTTGGGGTGCAGGACAGGAATCAGGATGCAAACAGATTTTGGGTGCAGGACTGTCCTATGGTGACATTAGGATGCTTGTATCCCCATTTCTGTGTTCTGTTTATGCTGGATATTATGTTCTGTGCCTTCAAAACTGGCTCTGAAGAGTGAAAGTTTTGTTTTCGTTTTGCTGTCAGCCGCTCCCCCATGGCTGGCAGGACACAGAGACAGGGCAGTACATGGTGCTGCTTTTGCTTTTTGCTTGGCTTTTTGCTTTGCTCTTGCTTTTGCTTCTGCTCATTAGTTAGTTTAGCTAAGCAGTCAGAATTTTTCCCTGGACTGTTTTTCCTTTTCTTTTTTTGAACCTACTCAAACCTGCTCCAGACTGGGACCTGGGAAACACCGAGAGTTTGCACCTTGTGGCTGCAGCAGCTGCCCCAGCACGGGAGGGACTGATAACAGAGCGACCACCCCCAAGAGAGACTTTCTGAATTTGTCATCTTTTTCAGAGTGTTGTCACCTGGTATTGTTAATTTTGTGTGCTGGTGGTGCTTTGCCTGTCAAATAAACAGGTTCTTTCCACTTCTCTCCAAGGAATCCTTCCCCACCCGGTTGTGGGGAGGGGCTGTGTGTTTTTGCTTTCTGGAGGGGCCCCTTTGGAGGTTTTCTCCCAAATTTGCCCTAAACCAGGACACTCCCCTAAATGTCGTAACTGATTCTGCAAACGTGGCTGACATCGCACAAAGGTCAGACCAAGCAGCACTAAAACAAATTGATAATGCACAACTGTTTAAATTGCTAAAATTCCTGTGTCTAACCATCCAGGCCAGGACTTACCTGTACTCCATCCTACACATCAGGAGCCACACAAATTTACCAGATTTTATCCCAGAGGGCAATGCCAGAGCAGATCTGCTGGCCGGCCCTGCTGGAACAGCACCACAGCCAGATGTGCTGGCACGAGCAAAGGCATTGCACAGTTTTTTCCACCAAGATGCTCGAGCTCTGCAGCAGCAATTTCAGCTGTCCAACACAGAGGTTTGTAATATTGTTAACATCTGTGTTGTCAAGGTCACTCTGCACCACTGCAGATGGGAGTGAGCCCTCGTGGACTGCGAGCTTTGCAAATCTGGCACGCTGCTGTCACACACATCCCTGAATCCGGCTGTTTAAAATACACCCCTGCCTCAATTGTCACCTTTTCCTCATCAATGTGGGCTGCAGCACACACAGGGCAAGGAGGATGGGATGCCCTGGCACACTGGCAATCAGCTTTTGCAGCCTTGGGCATTCCTCACACCATCAGAACTGACAGCTGGCCTGCACACGCTTCACAGAAAACCTGGCAATTTCTGCAGCTCTGGGGTGTCTCACACCAAACCAGCACCCCTCAGTTACCAACTGGACAAGCAATAGTGGGGAGAGCACGTGGTGCCTGGAAAGGGAGATTGAATAAACAAAAGGGAAGTGTGTGTGAGACCCCACAGAGTAGAACAGCTGAAGCTCTGTACACATTAAATCCCAGAACCCAGTTATGCTAAATCACTCCTTATCAAATCCCAGAACCCAGTTATGTAAATCACTCCTTATCAAATCCCAGAACCCAGTTATGCTAAATCACTCCTTATCAAATCCCAGAACCCAGTTATGCTGAATCACCCCTTATCAATGCAATCATGTGATGCTCAGCTGCCCAAACCCAAGGTGATGGCACGAGATCTCCTTACCCATACATGGGAGGTCCCTGGAATCTCATTACCTGGGGCTGGGGACATTCATGTGTCCCAACAGACAGTGGGACACGGTGGGTGCCTGCCAGGTGCATCACAAAATAAAAAAATAAAAAAATTAAAAAAAAATTTTAAAAAGACCCCACAGAGTAGAATAGCTGAAGCTCTATACACATTAAATCCCAGAACCCAGTTATGCTGAATCACCCCTTATCAGTGCAATCATGTGATGTTCAGCTGCCCAAACCCAGGGTGATGGCACGAGACCTCCTTACCCACACATAGGGGTCCCTGGGATCTCATTACCTGGGGCTGGGGGCATTGATGTGTCCCAACAGACAGTGGGACACGGTGGGTACCTGCCAGGTGCATCACAAAATAAAAAAATAAATAAATAAAAAAATTATAAAAAGACCCCACAGAGTAGAATAGCTGAAGCTCTATACACATTAAATCCCAGAACCCAGTTATGCTGAATCACCCCTTATCAGTGCAATCATGTGATGCTCAGCTGCCCAAACCCAAGGTGATGGCACGAGACCTCCTTACCCATACATGGGGGTCCCTGGGATCTCATTACCTGGGGCTGGGGACACGGTGGGCACCTGCCAGGTGCATCCAGCCTGCTCTGCATCCTGGCAGCACCTCCTGATAAACCCTCAGCAGACACAGAGCCCTGTGATGGCAACCTCATGGAAATCTGGGACTGCAGCTCACAGGAAGATTCATCTGTTTACAAATTATCTCCCTGTTTACAAACTGTTTTCCTTGCCTACAGATTGTTTCCTAGGTTTTGAGTTGTTTTTTTTCTTTAATAGGGGTTGAATGATTCTTGTTCTTACAGACTGTTTTGTTTTCTCCAAGGCTTAAACGGTTTGTTGTTTTTACAAGTAAATTGCATATTTACCTGAGCTCTCCCCTAGCAGGTCCTGGACATAAATGCTGCAGCTATAATGCAAATCAAAATTTATGGAAAAGAAAGGGTGAGATGTTAATGTCACATTGCCAGCCCTGGGCTCAGTGACGAGGGCTTTGGCCAATTTGATCTCTCCTAAGCCTGCAGGCATTTCAGTGGCCCAGGACCCAAAGGGGTGTGGAGCTCAAACCATGAGAGCATCCAGGCCAGGCCTTTCAAATGCTCTGTATAAAGGAGGGAGTGGAAAATAAAACCCTCTCTTGCCTCAGGAACATCGGGGTGAGTGGTCTCCATCTCCTGTGCCCCTCACCCCCCACATGTGACCCAACACAGAGGCAGATCCAGCTCTGGATCAGCTCCCTGCAGGTGAATCCTGGTGTGTGATCCATGCTGGAATCTCACGGATCCTCCCGTTCTGCAGAAACAGGCAGAGAAACCAATTGCTTGACCAGAGGTACAGAGGGGAATCTGTGTGGGATTCCAGAAGGGATACAGGGCAGGATTCCAGACCAGGGCAGGATTCCAGATCGGGATCAGGCGGAATTCTAAAGTGTGTCTGGGCTGGATTCCAGAGCAGGATCAGGTGGGATGGATTGGAGAGGGATTCCAAAGCAGATCAGGCGGTGTTGGTGGAGCAGGACTGGGGTACAACGCATGCAGTGGGACCTGGTGGGATCCTTGCTCTCTGTGGGCTCTTCAGCCAGATCCAGCCCATGGGATGGGGACAGGGACAGGTGACACCAACTCTCACTCTCATCCCGGCAAGAATCACCAGCTGAATGTGCCAGGTCCAACCCCTTCCCTCTCCCTGCAGAAAGCCACAAATCGCTGGCACAGCTCATCCCGCTGTTCCCAACAGCAGCCCTTCCCAACAGACTCACTTCCTCTTTTCCCATGTTTTAAACACAAGAATTACAGTTGTTCAAAATGTTTTATTTCTCATGTAAAAATACCCTGGTTTGGGCAATAAATCCCAGTTCCCTCCTCCAGTGCTCAACACTTCCTCTCAGGGAACGAGGAATAGAAAAGGGGACATTGGGAACTGGGATGAAGACACTGGGGACAGGGACACTGGGAAAGGACTGGGGACATCAGGAGCTTGGAGTGAGCACAGCAGGAGTGAGATGAGGACGTGACACCCATGCCCAGATCCATTCCTTGGGATTGATTTCCCACCCCGTGTCCCACGTCCAGGAGCAGACACGGGGAGCAGGGATCATGGGGACATGGTGGACACAGGGGACACAGACACACCCAGGGAATGGGCGGGCCTGGGGGACACAGAGGGGACATGGGGGACACAGGGAGTTGGGATCCTGAGGATGTGGGGATGAGGGACTCACAGGACAGCGTGACTGGGGACACCAGGAGCTGGCTGGGGACACAAACACTGGGAATGGGGACACTGGGGCCGATTCCCCTTTACTCCCTGCCAGATGCAGCCCCCTGCTCGCTGCCCACCCCGGGGGGCTCGGGCTGCCCAGTGCTGCCTCCTCCAAGGAGCAGGCGGCTGTAGGCGCCGCGGCGTTCTCGCAGCTCCGCTGGTGTTCCCGTCTCCATCACGACCCCGCGCTCCAGCACCACCAGGCGATCGGCCCCGTCCAGCACCCGCGGCCGGTGGGACACGACCAGCACGGTCTGAGCCAGCCCAGTGCGCACCCAGCGCTGAGCCTGGGGCAGAGAACGCTCATCACAATCCATCCCGCTCAGAGAACGCTCATCCCAACCCATCCAGCTCATCACAACCCATCCCACTCTGAGAACGCCCATCCCAACCCATCCAACTCATCCCAACCCATCCAACTTGGAGAACGCTCAGCCCAACCCATCCAACTCATCCCAACCCATCCAGCTCATCCCAACCCATGCAGCTCAGAGAACGCTCATCCCAACCCATCCAGCTCATCCCAACCCAACCAGCTCATCCCAACCCATCCCGCTCAGAGAACGCTCAACCCAACCCATCCAACTCAGAGAACGTTCATCCCAACCCGTCCAACTCAGAGAATGCTCATCCCAACCCATCCAGATCATCCCAACCCATCCCGCTCAGAGCACGCTCATCCCAACCCATCCAGCTCATCCCAACCCATCCCGCTCAGAGCACGCTCATCCCAACCCATCCAGCTCATCCCAACCCATCCCGCTCAGAGCACGCTCATCCCAACCCATCCAGCTCAGAGAACGCTCATCCCAACCCATCCAGCTCATCCCAACCCATCCCGCTCAGAGCACGCTCATCCCAACCCATCCAGATCATCCCAACCCATCCAGCTCAGAGAGTGCCCATCCCAACCCATCCAGCTCAGAGAGTGCCCATCCCAACCCATCTAGATCATCCCAACCCATCCTGCTCAGAGAATGCTCATCCCAACCCATCCAGATCATCCCAACTCATCCAACTCAGAGAACGCTCAACCCAACCCATCCAACTCAGAGAACGCTCATCCCAACCCATCCCGCTCATCCCAACCCATCTCGCTCAGAGAACACTCAGCCCAACCCATCCAGCTCATCCCAACCCAACCAGCTCATCCCAATCCATCCAACTCAGAGAACACTCATCCCAACCCAACCAGCTCAGAGAATGCTCATCCCAACCCGTCCAACTCAGAGAATGCTCAACCCAACCCATCCAGATCATCCCAACCCATCCCACTCAGAGAACGCTCATCCCAACCCATCCAGCTCAGAGAACGCTCATCCCAACCCATCCAGCTCAGAGAACGCTCATCCCAACCCATCCAGCTCATCCCAACCCATCCCGCTCATCCCAGTCCATCCAACTCAGTCCTACCCTGTCCCACCTGATCCCACCCAGTCCCAACCAACCAGTTCCACCCCACTGTCCCATTTCTCTCAGTTCAACCCTAATCCCACCATCCTGTTCTCACCATCCCACCTCCCTGTTCTCCATCCCATCCCCATGCCCACTGTGCCATCCTGTCCCCATCCCCATTCCCTCTGTCCCATCCCATCCTCCTCCCACCACCCCAACCCTTCCCATTGCATTCCATCTCTCTGTCCTCATCCCAGCATTCCTACCCCCCCCATTCCCACCCCACACTATCACATCTCCTTGTCTTCATTCCTTCATTCTACTTTCCTGCAATCCTACACCCCTGGTCTCTATCCCATCCTCACCATTCCCACCCTTCTATCCTGTCCTATTTCTCCACCTTGTTGACCCACACCACCCCATCCAATCCCTGTCTTCCATCCCATCATTCCCACTCCATGCCAATCATTATCCCTTATTCCCACCAGCCCATCCAATCCCTGTCTTCATCCCATCATTCCCACTCCATGCCAATCATTATCCCTTATTCCCACCACCCCATCCCACCATCCCATCCCAGCCCACCCCATTTTCACCAACTGCACCCCTACCCAGACCAGCCCCCTCCACGCCACCCCGCTCACCGCTCCATCATCTCCATCATCCAGTGCCTCGTCGAGGATGAGCACGGCCGGACGCCGGAGCAGAGCCCGGGCCAGGGCCACGCGGCGCCGCTCGCCGGCCGCCAGCCGCCCCCCGCGCTCGCCCACCTCTGTGGGGGCGACCACGGGGGATCAGAGGGGGGCAGCCCTGGAGCTCTGCCCTCATCTCCCACCCCCTGTGCTCCACACCTCTGTGTGAGCAATCCCATGGGATCAGTGGGGTCTGAGCTGTGTGAGCAATCCCATGGGATCAGTGGGGTCTGAGCTGTGTGAGCAATCCCGTGGGATCAGTGGGGTGTGACCTGTGTGAGTAATCCCATGGGATCAGTGGGGTGTGACCTGCATGGACAATCCCATGGAATCAGTGTGGGGCAGCCCTGGAGCTCTCCCCTCATCTCCCACCCCCTGTGCTCCCCACCCCTGTGTGAGCAATCCCGTGGGATCAGTGGGATGTGACCTGTGTGAGCAATCCCATGGGATCAGTGGGATGTGACCTGCATGGACAATCCCACGGGATCAGTGGGGTGTGACCTGTGTGAGCAATCCCATGGGATCAGTGGGTCTGACCTGAGTGAGCAATCCCATGGGATCAGTGGGGTCTGACCTGCATGGACAATCCCATGGGATCAGTGGGGTCTGACCTGTGTGAGCAATCCCATGGGATCAGTGGGGTCTGACCTGCATGGTGAGCAATCCCATGGGATCAGTGTGGTCTGACCTGCATGGACAATCCCATGGGATCAGTGGGGTCTGACCTGAGTGAGCAATCCCATGGGATCAGTGGGGTCTGACGTGCATGGACAATCCCATGGGATCAGTGTGGTCTGACCTGCATGGACAATCCCATGGGATCAGTGGGGTCTGACCTGCATGGTGAGCAATCCCATGGGATCAGTGGGGTCTGACCTGCATGGTGAGCAATCCCATGGGATCAGTGGGGTCTGACCTGCGTGGTGAGCAATCCCATGGGATCAGTGGGGTCTGAGCTGTGTGAGCAATCCCATGGGATCAGTGGGGTCTGAGCTGCGTGGTGAGCAATCCCATGGGATCAGTGGGGTCTGACCTGCATGGAGAATCCCATGGGATCAGTGGGATGTGACCTGCATGGACAATCCCATGGGATCAGTGGGGTCTGACCTGCATGGACAATCCCATGGGATCAGTGGGGTCTGACCTGCATGGACAATCCCATGGGATCAGTGGGGTCTGACCTGCATGGACAATGCCATGGGATCGGTGGGATGTGACCTGTGTGAGCAATCCCATGGGATCAGTGGGGTCTGACCTGCGTGGTGAGCAATCCCATGGGATCAGTGGGGTCTGACCTCAGGGATCCCGCACACCCCACCATGTGCCTCCCACCCCGCTCTCCCATCGCTGCCAGAGGATCCTGGGATCAGGGGGATGTCCCCTAGGGGTCCCCCATCCCCCTGGCTCTCACCAGTGTCCCAGCCCTGCTCCATGCCCTGGATGAGCTCCATGGCTCCAGCAGCAGTGGCGGCCTCCCGCAGCTCTGACTCCTTGCAGTGCTCCAGCCCCAGCAGGATGTTCTCACGGATCGTTCCAGAAAACAGGACGGGATCCTGCTCCACCAGCACCACCTGCACCAGCACCAAGCCCTGTGATGCTGTCTTGGCTCCTGGTGTCCCCTGTTCCATGACCCCATCCCACCTTGGTGTCCCCATAGTCTCCATCCCTGATCCCACTGTCCCCATCTGTGTCCCCACCTGTGACTTCCCACTTTTCCCTTCCCCATCCCTGTCATCCCCATCCCATTTCCCAATGTTCCTATCCCATTTCTGTTGTCTCCATCCTATTCCTGATGTCCCCATCCCTCCACCCAGTGTCCCCATCTCTGCTCCCAGTTCCATTTCGTGGTCTGTCGCAGACATCTTTTATGGAAAATCCTTTCCTTAGGATTTTTCCTCCTGAGAAGCTGAGAGGCCTCAGGAACAAAATGTAAACATTGATTATCTGCTGCTGTGGAATGCAACAGGTGCATCTGTGATTGGCCCATGTTGGATGTTTGTAATTAATTGACAATCCCTGCTGGCTTGGACTCTCTGTTCGAGACACAAACCTTTGTTATCATTCTTTCCTATTCTATTCTTAGCCAGCCTTCTGATGAAATCCTTTCTTCTGTTCTTTTAGAACAGTTTTAATGTAATATATATCATAAAATAATGTAAATTAATCAATAATTATCAATAAAAAATGTAAATAAATGTAATATATATCATAAAATCATAAATAATTAATGTAATATATATAATAAAATAATAAATATCATAAATAATAATAAAATAATCAAGCCTTCTGAAACATGGAGTGAGATCCTCATCTCTTCCCTCATCTAAAAACCCCTGTGACCACCCTCACAACTGTCCCCCGCCCCCGTCCCCATTCCCCCATTCCATGCCCAGTGTTCCCGGCTCTCTGCTGTCCCACCTTGCGGTGCAGGTACTGGTGCTCGTATTCTGGCAGCGGGATCCCGTCCAGCAGCACCGCCCCGCCGCCAGGATCCCGCAGCCGCTCCAGCAGCGCCACGGCCGTGCTCTTCCCGCTGCCATTGGGCCCCGCCAGCGCCGTCACCTCCCCGGAGCGCGCCTCGAAGCTCACGTCCTGTGGGATGGGGCAGCTGGGAGAGTGTGCCTGAAACACCCTCATTTCCCTCACCATCCTCATTGGGGGTCGCCTCGAAGCTCACATCCTGTGGGATGGGACAGCTGGGAGAGTCTGCCTGAAATACCCTCATCTGCCTCACCATCCTCATCGGGGGTCGCCTCAAAGCTCACGTCCTGTGGGATGGGGGCAACTGGGAGAGTCTGCCTGAAATACCCTCATTTCCCTCCCCATCCTCATTGGGGGTTGCCTCGAAGCTCACATCCTGTGGGATGGGGCAGCTGGGAGTCTGCCTAAAATACCCTCATTTCCCTCACCATCCTCATTGGGGGTTGCCTCGAAGCTCACATCCTGTGGGATGGGACAGCTGGGAGAGTCTGCCTGAAATACCCTCATCTGCCTCACCATCCTCATCGGGGGTCGCCTCGAAGCTCACGTCCTGTGGGATGGGGCAGCTGGGAGAGTCTGCCTGGAACACCCTCATTTCCCTCCCCATCCTCATTGGGTGTCGCCTCGAAGCTCACGTCCTGTGGGATGGGGCAGCTGGGAGAGTCTGCCTGAAATACCCTCATTTCCCTCCCCATCCTCGTTGGGGGTCATCTTGAAGCTCACGTCCTGTGGGATGGGAGAGTCTGCCTAAAATACCCTCATTTCCCTCACCATCCTCATTGGGGGTCGCCTCAAAGCTCACGTCCTGTGGGATGGGACAGCTGGGAGAGTCTGCCTAAAATACCCTCATTTCCCTCACCATCCTCATTGGGGGTCGCCTCAAAGCTCACATCCTGTGGGATGGGGCAGCTGGGAGAGTCTGCCTGAAATATCCTCATTTCCCTCACCATCCTCATCGGGGGTCGCCTCGAAGCTCACGTCCTGTGGTGTGGAAGGGGCTAACAGCAGGCCTGTTAGCTAAAGCAGCGAGAAGAAGCTGAGAAGTAAGAAGAAGCTGATAAAGAGCTCTCTCTAAGGCTGTAACTAAGGAGATCGAGAGAAGAAAGATAAGAACACCTTGCAGCTGGATGAAGTAATGTTAGAAAGATAGGTGGAGTCACTATAACTTTAACCAATAGCATTATGTTGATTTATTGTGGCCAATAGATCAGGTAGAAGAAGTATCAACAATTGAAAAGTGTATAAAAGTTAGCTATGTTAGAAAATAAAGTGTTGCCAACTGAGACTGCTTGTGGTCTCTGCTTTATGTCGTGACCGCCTCGACAACGACACTGTGGGATGGGGGCAGCTGGGAGAGTCTGCCTGAAATACCCTCATTTCCCTCACCATCCTCATTGGGGGTCGCCTTGAAGCTCACGTCCTGTGGGATGGGGGCAGCTGGGAGAGTCTGCCTGGAATACCCTCATCTGCCTCACCATCCTCATCGGGGGTCGCCTCAAAGCTCACATCCTGTGGGATGGGGGCAGCTGGGAGAGTCTGCCTGAAATACCCTCATTTCCCTCACCATCCTTGTTGGGACACCGCTGAAGAGAAGACCCCACTGTCGAAGTCATCTTTTCATTAAAAATCCTTTCTTTAGGATTTTTCTTTTCTGAGAAGCTCAGAAACAAAATGTAAACAGTGATTGTCTGCTGCTGTGGAATGCAACAGGCAGGTCTGTGATTAGTCTGGTGCAGATGTTTGCCATTAGTGGCTAATTGTCGCAGACATCCTTTGTGAAGAATCCTTTCTGTAGGACTTTTCCTGCTGGAGCTGAGAAGCTCAGTAGCAAATGCAAACAATTATTATCTGCTGCTGTGGAATGCAACAGGTCCACCCATGGTTGGTCCCCTGCAGATGTTTGGATTTACTGACCACTCACGGTGGAGCTGCTATCCTCTCTGCAGAGACACAGACCTTTGTTATTCATTCTTTTCTATCTCTTTCTTAGCTTAGCCAGCTTCTGAAGAAGCTCCTTTCCTTTCTATCTCTATGTAGAATAGTTATAATGTTATATATATATCATAATATAATAAATCAAGCCTTCTGATCATGGAATCCAGATCCTGTCTCTTCCATCCTCTACAAACCCCTGTGACCACCGTCACAGCTAATCATGGCAGAGTTGGCTCTCTCTCTGTCTGAGCTACAGACTTTTGTTGATTCATTCTTTTCTGTTCTTAGCCCAGCCTTCTGATCAGAACTTTTTTCTATTCTTTTTAGTATAGCTTTAATGTAATATATATCATAAAATAATAAATCAAGCCTTCTGCAAGAGTCAAATCTACTCTCTTCCCTCATCCTAAGACCTCTGTGAAGGTCACACCCCATCTAAAATCTCTGAAGGAGAAAGTCACACGCTAACAAGGCCCTGAGACCTGAGAGCATTGCTAAGCTATTGTTCACAGGTGTGTTTGCTGTATGCTACACTGAACCCAATGAAAGGAAGAAGGGGGCACCTTGCCTTTTTGCAACACTGGCCTGGGAAGTTGTCCCACCTCTCGGCCTGGCTGGACTTCTCCTGAGTTTATGGTGGTCCCCCACAGAAGACCCCTCACTTGTGTTACAACTGCTGTGACAGACAGACTGAGATGTAAGAAGCCTCTCCATCAAAGACCGAGACATGAAACCCCTATGTGAAAAGGGCCCCCCACACTCTTTCCAAGGACTGGGACTGAGACCCCTAACCTGGGGGAGGTGTGTGGGGGAGGCAAGCTGACCAAAGCAGGATGGATGTTGCAGGTGTGAGCAGTGGACCAAGGAGACAATGGCTCTCGCCCACTGCTGAGAACATGGACTGTGTGTGCCCTTCTGTAAATACCATTTTATCTCCCAAAAATACAATAGACTACCTTTGATTCGGTTTCAAGTTTTACCCTTTCCCCCGTCAATAAAAGAGTATAATAAGAGTTTGGATGAGCTGCAACCCTGAGATCTCCCCGGAGGTGACCTGATGAACTCCACTGGCTGGACATTGAAGGACTTCACCATTCTACCTTTGGTAGCTCTGTACCTTCCTTTCTCTTCCTCCTTCTTTTCCATTATATTTCCTTTTTTTCCCAATTCCTCCCCAACGCATTTTGCTGTGGTTATTCAATAATTTGTTTTGATTATCACTGCAACCCCCTGTGCTGTGTAATTGTTTTTTGCACCCTGAGATCAAATCCACGAACCCTCTTCGTAAGGATGGATTGTGACAGCAGGTGATGCCAGAATTCCAACCCCTGGGAAACCCCACCCGCCCCCAGACCCACCTTCAGCACAGGGCGCTCTGGGTTCCCAGGATATGTGAAGGAGACCTTGTGGAAAGTGACGTGGCCCTGAAGCTCGGGGGGCTCCCGCGTGCCCCCGACATTCCCTGCGGGTTTCCGATCCAGGTATTCCCAGATCTTCTGTCCGGCAGCCGCGTTGGTCAGGAACTCATTGAAGCCGTAGAGCAGCACCTGGGGAGAAGGAAGGGGGTGGCACCGGGATGGACAGAAGCACGGACGGATGGACAGACACGAGCATTCCATGGGATCACCTGGACATGGCCACCAACTCTGTCCTGGTACAGCATGAAGGTGACGAGGACCCCAGGAGTGATGGATCCGTCACGGAGCAGCTGGTGGCTCCGGAAGAGCACCGTGACCCGGATGGCCAGTTGGATCACCTGTGGGTGGGACAGGGACACTCCAGGTCTCTCCATCCCACTCCTGGTGTCCCCATTCCATCTGCCCTCATTCCAACCCACTCCTGGTGTCCCCAATCCACTCCAGGTGTCCCCATTTCTGCCCCCAGCCCACTCCTGGTGTCCCCATTCCATCTGCCCCCATCCCACTCCTGGTGCCCCCAGTCCGCCTGTCCCCATCCCACTCCTTTATCTCTGTGTCTTTATCTCTGTTCCTGGTGGCCTCATGCCTGTTCCTGGTGTCCTCATTCCAGTTCTGGTGTCCCCCTGTCACTCTTGATGTCCCTATTCCTGATCCTGATGTGTCACAAACATATTTTCTGAAAAATCTTTTCACCAGGATTTTCCTCCTGAGAAGCTGAGAGGCCTCAGAAACAAAATGTAAACAATAATTTTCTGCTGCTGTGGAATGCAACAGCTGCATCTTTGATTGGTCTCCTGTGGTTGTTTTTACTTGATGACCAATCACAGGTCCAGCTGTGTCGGACTCTCTGGTCATTCACAAGATTTTATTATTCATTCCTTTCCAGCTTTCTAATGTCTCCTTTCTCTCTCTTTAGTATAGTTTTAGTATATAATTTTCTTTTGTTATATATCATAAAATAATAAATCAGCCTTCTGAAACATGGAGTCAAGATTTTCATCTCTTCTCTCGTCCTGGGGACCTGCAAGCAGCACCACACTGATGTTCCCAACCTTTATCCCAGCGTCCCCACCCTGTTTCTGATGTCACCATTCCCATTCCTGCCATGCCTGTTCCTGATCCCAGTGTCCCTGTTCTGTTGTTGTCCCCATTCTGCTCTGAGTGCCCCCATCTCAGCCGGTTTCCCATTCCTGGTCCCAGTGTCCCCATTCCCAGTGTCCTCATCCCTGATCCCGGCATCCCCACTCCCTGCTGCTCCCATTCCCAGTCCCCCCTGACCCTGTAGACAAGGGTGAAGATCGCCAGCTCCAGCTCTATCTGCTCCTTCAGCCTCAGCTGCCTGGCCAGGTTCTGTCTGTGCTGCTCCTCCTCCTCCTCCTCCGCCGAGAAGGTTCGGATGGTCTCGATGGCGGCGACCGATTCCTGCACACCCGCGGCCGTGCGGGCGGACGCCTCCACCATGGATCGCTGCAGCGCCTGTGGCAGCAACGGGGGATCTCCAGCTCTCCCAGGTCACCTTCCTGGCCCACCATCCACAACCCATCCCACCACACCCACTGCATCCCCACTGTTGCGTTCCCACCATCCCACACCCTTCTCTCTCACCCTCACCATTCCCATCCTTCTCCCAGTCCTGATCCCACCATCCCCGCTGTCTCATCCCATCCTCACCATCTCACCTTATCCTTGTCTCGTCTCCCCATACACCACAGCATTCCCATCTCCACCATTCCATTCCATCCCCATGTCAGCACTCCCACCATCCCATTCCGTTCCCCTGGTCTTTACCCCCTTTCATCCCACCATATCCATTCCCACCGTCCTCCTTTCCATTCTCCATCCCATCCCCACCATCCCATTCCCCTGGTCTTTATCCCATTTCATCCCAGCATTTCCACCTCCATCATCCTCCTTTCTGCTCCCCATCCCATCCCATCCCATCCCATCCCATCCCATCCCATCCCATCTCCACCATCCCATTCCCCTGGACTTTATCCCCTTTCATCCCACTATTTCCACCTCCATTTTCCTCCTTCCCAATCTCCATTCTCCATCCCATCCCATCCCATCCCATCCCATCCCATCCCCACCATCCCACTCCCCTGGTCTTTATCCCCTTTCATCCCACCATTTCCACCTCTAATTTCCTCCTTTCCATTCTCCATCCCATCCCATCCCCACCATCCCATTCCCCTGGTCTTTATCCATTTCATCCCACCATTTCCACCTCCATCATCCTCCTTTCTACTCTCCATCCCATTCCATCCCATCCCATCCCATCCCATCCCATCCCATCCCATCCCATCCCATCCCATCCCATCCCATCCCATCCTGTCTGTTATCCCATCCCACCACTCTATCCCCATCATTCCCATTCCCACCATCCCATTCCATCCCATCCCATCCCATCCCATCCCATCCCATCCCATCCCATCCCATCCCATCCCAGCTCCACCATTCCCACCTTTCTCCATCCCCTCCCACTCTTTCCCTCCCACCCCTGACCTGTTTTCGGGTGCTCTGGATGCGGCGGGTGGCGATCCCAAGGGGCACCTCCAGCAGGGCCAGCAGTGCCAGCCCCGGTGCCAGCCCCACCATGAACCCTCCCACCACCAGGGCCATCACCAGGCTCCGGAGCAGCTGGTTGGCTCCACTGGGGGCTGCCCTGCACACCCGTGGCACTTCCATGGAAAACTGAGCCAGGAGCTCAGCTGCAGGGTGGGAAAAGAGGTGGGTGAGACCATGATCCCATCCTGGATGATCCCATTTGAGATGGGAGTGATGGGATGGGGACCAGTGGGATGGGGTGAAGGGAATGGGTGGAATGGGATGGGACAGGGGAGATGGGATGGTGGGAATGGAGATGGTGGGATGGGATGATGGGAATAGGTGTGGAGATGGGATGGGACGGGGAGATGGGATGGCGGGAATGGAGATGGCAGGATGGGGTGATGGTCAGGGTGGAATGGGATGGGACAGGGGAGATGGGATGGCAGGAATGGAGATGGCAAGATGGGATGATGGGAATGGGTGGAATGGGATGGAACAGGGGAGATGGGATGGTAGGAATGGAGATGGTGGGATGGGGTGATGGGAATGGGTGGAATGGGATGGGACAGGGAAGATGGGATGGTGGGAATGGAGATGGCGGGATGGGGTGATGGGAATGGGTGGGGTGATGGGAATGGGTGGAATGGGGTGGGACAGGGGAGATGGGATGGTGGAATGGAGATGGTGGGATGGGGTGATGGGAATGGGTGGAATGGGATGGGACAGGGGAGATGGGATGGCGGGAATGGAGATGGCAGGATTGGGTGATGGGATGGTGGGAGGAAGTTGGGGACATGCAACAGGGTGGAGGCACGGGAATGAGAATAATGGGGACAGAACAGTGGCTAGAATGGGAAAGTGGGACAGGGACAGGATGGAACATTGGAGTAGAATGAAGCCAGGAAGATGGCACAGGATGGAATGGGATGGGATGGTGGGAATGAGATGGGATGGGATGGGATGGGATGGGATGGGATGGGATGGGATGGGATGGTGGGAATGGGAATGATGAGGATGGAGTGGTGGGATGGGATGGGATGGGATGGGATGGGATGGGGACTGGGGGCTGGGATGGTGGGGATGGGACTGAATGCTGGGATGGGACTGGGATGACAGAATAGCTGGGATGGGATGGGACAGGTGGGATGGGTCAGGTGGGATGGGGCTGGGCCGTGCCCCGTTACCTGCTGGTGTTCCCTGGAAGAAGTCCAGGTCTTGGTGCACCAGGTGGGAGAAGAGCCGCAGGCTCAGGCTCTGACGGAGACGCGCCATCAGCAGCATGAAGAGAGACCCCCGGCAGCCAGAAAACAGCACACTGTGGGGACGCAGGGACACGGTGACATCGGGGACCTTGGGGACACGGGGACAGGCCCTGGGCACGCTGTAACCCACCTTGTGGCTCCAGCAGCTGCCACCATCCCGATGGCTCCGGCGGTGACTCCGTCCCCACTGCCGATGGCGTCCAGCACCTCCCCGGTGATGTACGGCCCCGCCATCTCCCCTGGGTGTCACCGAGGCTGTGTCACCACGGGTGTGACAACAGGCACAGGGGGACCCTGATTTGTGAGGGCTGGGGAGCAGGGATCTAATCTTGGAAAGGCAAGACACGATTTGGGCAGGAGACAATTTAGGGAGGTCAGGGCCCAATTTCGGGGGTTTGGTGACAGATTTAGGGATTTTACACCCAATTTAGGGTGTCAGTGCCAATTTTGGGGGGGTTCAGCACAAAATTTTATGGGTCAGAACCTAAACATAGGAGATCAGGACCTTAAGATCCCAGGTCTTAAAGGTCAACATCCATTTTTGGTCATCAGACCCTAAGTTTGAGGGTCAGCACCCAATTCTGGGGCATCAACATCAAGTTTGCAGGGTCAGAACCCAATTTGGAAAGTCAGCACCCAATTCTGGGGGATCAACAGTCAAGTTTGCAGGGTCAGAACCAAATTTGGAAAGTCAGCACCCAATTTTGGGGGACCAACAGTCAAGTTTGCAGGGTCAGAACCAAATTTGGAAAGTCAGCAACCAATTTTGGCAGGGTCAGCACCCAACTGAAGGGGTCAACTCGCAATTTAGGAGGGTCACCACTCAATTTTAGGGTGGTCATCACCTATTTAGGTGCTCAACACTCAATTTTTAAGCACCAGTATCCAATTTGGGGGGTATCCCAAATTGGGGGGGGTTCCCAATTTGGGGCTGCAGAGCCCAAATTTGGGGTGTCAGCAACTGTCACCACATGTCAACATCCTAGGGTGACGTTAGAGTGCTTGTATCCCCATTTCTGTGTTCTGTTCATGCTGAATATCATGTTCTGTGCCTTCAAAACTGGCTCTGAAGAGTGAAAGTTTTGTTTTCGTTTTGTTATCAGCCACTCCCCCATGGCTGGCAGGACACAGAGACAGGGCAGTACATGGTGCTGCTTTTGCTTTTTGCTTGGCTTTTTGCTTTGCTCTTGCTCTTGCTTCTGCTTTGCTCCTGCTTTGCTCTTGCTTTTGCTTCTGCTCATTAGTTAGTTTAGCTAAGCAGTCAGAATTTTTCCCTGAACTGTCTTTCCTTTCCTTTTTTTGGAATCAAACCTGCTCTGGACTGGGACCTGGGAAACACCGAGAGTTTGCACCTTGTGGCTGCAGCAGCTGCCCCAGCACGGGAGGGACTGAGGACAGAGTCACCCCCCACTAGAGAGATTTCTGAATTTGTCATCTTTTTCAGAGTGTTGTCACCTGGTATTGTTCATTTTGTGTGCAGGGGGTGCTGTGCCTGTTAAATAAACAGGTTCTTTCCACTTCTCTCTGAGAAATCTTTCCTGAACTGGTTCGGGGAGGGGCTGTGTGGGTTTGCTTTCTGGAGGGGCCCTTTGGAGGTTTTCTCCCAAATTTGCCCTACACCAGGACAAAATTTGGCGCCCAACGTGGGGCTTGAACCCGTGACCCTGAGATTGAGTGTCTCACACTCTACTGACTGACCCAGCCATTTTTGGGGAGGGGCCGTGTGTTTTTGCTTTCTGGAGGGGCCCTTTTGGAGGTTTTCTCCCAAATTTGCCCTAAACCAGCACGGGCACCCACCAACGACGGCCAGCACGAGGCAGAACACGGCAGCTCCAAGGACGTTCCGCTCCTCCCAGGTCAGCGCCAGAGCGCGCCGGATGCTGCCGGGGGCCTTGGGGACACCTCCGGGGGCCTTGGGGACACCTCCGGGGGTCTCAGGGACGCTGCCGGGGGCCGGGGGTGCAGCCCAGGCCAGCATGGCCAGGGTGGCAGCGGCGTGGGTGACCCCGAGCCAGGCAGGCCCCGCGGCCGCCAACAGCACCGGGCCGGCCCCGGGCGGCCCCAGGAGGCTCCGGAAGGTTCCGAACACCGCGGGGGTGGCAGCGGCTGTAATGGCGGCCGCGGTGGCACTGGAGGGACGGCGAAGGGACGGCAGCCGGGTGGCCGCGGCCAGGATGGGCAAGCGCAGGGCGGCCTCGAGCCACAGGCCCAGCGCGCCCAGCGGCGCCAGCAGTGGCACCAGCGGTGACAATAATGCCAGCGCCAGCGCGTCGGCCGCCAGCAGGACACCGGGCAGGACGGCGGCGGGCGGCAGCGCCATGGCGGGGCCAGGACGGACGGTGCTCCCGGTGCGGCTCCGGGGGAGTGAGCAACTGCCTGTGGAGGCACCAGGGAAAACCAGTTAGGAGTGGGGCTGATGGCCTGGGCACACCAGTGCTCCCACTTCAGCCCTCTCAGCTACCCAGTGCACACCAGTGCTCCCAGTTCAGCCCCCTGAGCTCAGCAGTCCACACCAGTACTCCCAGTGAAGCCTGCAGTGCTCCCCAGTCCACCCCAGTGCTCCCAGTCCGGCCCCCTGGGCTCACCAGTCCATATCAAAGTTTCCAGTCCAGCTTGGAGCACTCCCCAGTCCACACCAGCGCTCCCAGTCTAGGCTACGGTGCTCCCAGTCCAGCCCCCTGGCTCACCAGTTCACACCAGTGCTCCCAGTTCAGCCCCCTGGCTCACCAGTTCACACCAGTGCTCCCAGTTCAGCCCCATGAGCTCACCAGTTCACACCAGTGCTCCCAGTTAAGCCTGAGGCACTCTCCAGTCTGGACGAGGCACTTCCCAGGCCACACCAGTGCTCCCAGTTCAGCCCCGGGGCTGACCAGTTCACACCAGTGCTCCCAGTTCAGCCTGGGGCACTCTCCAGTCTGGACGAGGCACTTCCCAGGCCACACCAGTGCTCCCAGTTCACCCCCCGACCTCATCAGTTCACACCAGTGCTCCCAGTTCAGCCCCCTGAGCTCACCAGTTCACACCAGTGCTCCCAGTTCAGCCCCCTGAGCTCACCAGTCCATATCAATGTTTCCAGTTCAGCCTGGGGCACTCACCAGTGCACACCAGTGCTCCCAGTCCGGCCTGGGGTGCTCCCCTGTCCACACCAGTGCTCTCAGTCCAGCCCCCTGATCTTCCCAGTCCACCCCAGTGCTCCCAGTTCAGCCTGGGGCACTCTCCAGTCTGGACGAGGCACTTCCCAGGCCACACCAGTGCTCCCAGTTCAGCCCCCGGGGCTCACCAGTTCACACCAGTGCTCCCAGTTCAGCACCCTGAGCTCACCAGTCCACACCAGTGCTCCCAGTTCAGCCCCCCGAGCTCACCAGTTCACACCAGTGCTCCCAGTCTAGATTATGGTGCTCCCAGTCCAGTCCCCTGAGCTCACCAGTGCACACCAGTGCTCCCAGTCCGGCCTGGGGCGCTCCCCAGTCCAGACGAGGCACTTCCCAGTCCAGCTTGGGGCACTCCCCAGTTCACACCAGTGCTCCCAGTCTAGCTTGGGGCACTCACCAGTCCACCCCAGGACTCCCAGTCCAGGCCCCTGAGCTCACCAGTCCACACCAGTGCTCCCAGTTCAGCCTCCTGGGCTCACCAGTCCACCCCAGTGCTCCCAGTCCACGCCCCTGAGCTCACCAGTTCACACCAGTGCTCCCAGTCCAGGCCCCTGAGCTCACCAGTTCACACCAGTGCTCCCAGTCCAGCTCTCTCAGCTCACCAGTCCATATCAATGTTTTCAGTCCAGCTTGAGGCACTCCCCAGTTCACACCAGTGCTCCCAGTTCAGCCTGGGGCACTCTCCACACCATACAAGGCACTCACCGGTTCACACCAGTGCTCCCAGTTCAGCCCCCTGGGCTCACCAGTCCACACCAGTGCTCCCAGTCTGACCTGGGGTGCTTCCCAGTGCACACCAGTGCTCCCAATTCAGCCCCATGAGCTCACCAGTTCACACCAGTGCTCCCAGTCCAGCCCTCTCAGCTACCAGGCCACACCAGTGCTCCCAATCCAGCTTGGGGCACTCACCAGTTCACACCAGTGCTCCCAGTTCAGCCTGGAGCACTCACCAGTCCAGACAAGGCACTCACCAGTCCAACCCAGTGCTCCCAGTTAAGCCTGTGGTGCTCCCCAGTTCACACCAGCACTCCCAGTCCAGCCCTCTGAGCTCACCAGTCCATATCAAAGTTTCCAGTCCAGCTTGGAGCACTCCCCAGTCCACACCAGTGCTCCCAGTCTAGACTACGGTGCTCCCAGTCCAGCCCTCTCAGCTCACCAGTCCAGACCAGTGCTCCCAGTCCAGTCCCCTCAGCTCACCAGTCCACACCAGTGCTCCCAGTTCAACTCCCTGAGCTCACCAGTGCACACCAGTGCTCCCAGTCCGGCCTGGGTTGCTCCACAGTCCAGACGAGGCACTTCCCAGTCCAGCTTGGGGCACTCCCCAGTTCACACCAGTGCTCGCAGTCCAGGCCCCTGAGCTCACCAGTCCACACCAGTGCTCCCAGTTCAGCCTGGGGCGCACCCCAGTCCAGCTTGGGGCACTCAACAGTTCACACCAGTGCTCCCAGTCTAGATTATGGTGCTCCCAGTCCAGGCCCCTGGGCTCACCAGTGCACACCAGTGCTCCCAGTTAAGCCTGAGGCACTCTCCAGTCTGGATGAGGCACTTCCCAGTTCAGCTTGGGGCACTCACCAGTCCACACCAGTGCTCCCAGTTCAGCCCCCTGAGCTCACCAGTCCACACCAGTGCTCCCAGTTCACCCCCCCGAGCTCACCAGTTCACACCAGTGCTCCCAATCCCGCTTGAGGCATTCCCCAGTTCACACCAGTGCTCCCAGTTCAGCTCCCAAAGGTCCGTTAAGGTTTCGCTTTCGAGACCCCGCCCTCTCCCCGCCCTCTCCCCGCCCAGACCCCGCCCCCTTTCGCCCAGACCCCGCCCAGACCCCGCCCCCTCCTGGCCTCGCCTCCTTCTCTTCCCAACCCGCTCCGGCCCCTTCTACCTGGCAACCGATGATGTCACTCCGCTTTGACCAATCACCGGCGTTATTTCATGCGTGGGCGTGTCAGGCCGGGATTGCCGGGGATTCCCGAGCGCGCGTTCCGGGAAACGGCGGCGGCTGCCGGGAAGGGACCGGGGCGGCATCGGGACCGCACCGGGACCGCACCGGGACCGCATCGGGACCGCACCGGGGCCACACCGGGACCGCACCGGGACCGCACCGGGGCCACACCGGGGCCAAAGCGGGACCGCACCGGGATCGCACCGGGACCGCACCGGGACCGCACCGGGATCACACCGGGGCCACACCGGGGCCACACCGGGACCGCACCGGGATCACACCGGGGCCACACCGGGGCCACACCGGGACCGCACCGGGGCCACACCGGGATCGCACCGGGGCCACACCGGGACCGCACCGGGGCCACACCGGGACCGCACCGGGACCGCACCGGGACCGCACCGAGATCGCACCGGGACCGCATCGGGGCCACACCGGGACCGCACCGAGACCGCACGGGGACCGCACCGGGACCGCACCGGGACCACACCGGGAGAGACACGGTCCGGACCGGGACACGCCGGGACCCGCACGGACCCCGGGACTGCCCCGAACGACGGGCGGGAAGAGCCGGGAGCAGGAGCGGGAGCAGGAGCGGGAGCAGGAGCGGGAGCAGACCGAGCCCCAGCGGGCCGCAGCAGGACTCGCCGGTGCCCGTGTCCCCGATGCTGTCGCCCCCCATCCGCCGGCTCCTGGCCCTGCTGGGCCCCGAGCGCGGGCGGTGGGCGCTGGTGGCGGGGCTGATGTCGGCTTCGGCTCTCGGTACGGGGGGACCCCGACCGGGGGGGGGCGGGACCCCTTTGGAGGGCTTTGGGATCCGATTTGGATGGTTTGGATCCTTTTGAGGGGGTTTGGGATCCCATTTGGAGGGTTTGGATCCCTTTGAGGGGCTTTGGGATCAAATTTGGAGGGTTTGGACATTACTGGGGGTTTCCAGAACCCAATTTGGGGGTTACAAGGCCAATTTGAGGGGTCAGGACCCAATTTGGGGATTTGGGATCTGATTTGAGAGAGATCAGGACCCGATTTGGAGGTTTTGAGCACCTGGTTTGGGGAATCAGGATCCGATTCTGGGGCTGATCACCCAATTTTGGGATTGGTCAGGATCGATTTGAGGGGATTTGGGATCTGATTTGTGGGTTTGGACATGGCAGGACCCATTTGAGGGGATTTGGGGTCAAATTTGGAGGGTTTGGACATAACTGGGGGTTTCCAGAACCCAATTTGGGGTTGCAAGGCCAATTTGAGGGGTCAGGACCCAATTTGGGGGAGGCAGAATCTGATTTGAGGGAGATCAGGACCCAATTTGTGGGTCAGGACCCAATTTGGAGGTTTTGAGCTCCCGGTTTGGGGAATCAGGATCCGATTTTGGGGCTGGACACCCAATTTTGGGTGTAACAGGATCTGATTTGAGGGGATTTGGGATCCAATTTGGACATAACAGGACCCCTTTGAGGGGCTTTGGGATCCAATTTGGAGGGTTTGGACATAACTGGGGGTTTCCAGAACCCAATTTGGGGGTTGCAAGGCCAATTTGAGGGGTCAGGACCCCATTTGGAGGTTTTGAGCTCCCGGTTTTGGGAATCAGGATCCGATTTTGGGGCTGGACACACAATTTTGGGATTGGTCAGGATCGATTTGAGGGGATTTGGGATCTGATTTGTGGTTTTGGACATAACAGGACCCTGTTTGAGAGGTTTTGGGATCCCATTTGGATGGTTTGGATCCCTTTGAGGGGGTTTGGGATCAAATTTGGGGGGTTTGGGCATAACTGGGGGGTTCCAGAACCCAGTTTGGGGGTTATGAGGCCAATTTGAGGGGTCAGGACCCAATTTGGATGTTTTGAGCTCCCGGTTTGGGGAATCAGGATCCGATTTTGGCGCTGGACACCCAATTTTGGGATTGGTCAGGATCGATTTGAGGGATTTGGGATCTGATTTGTGGGTTTGGACATGGCAGGACCCTTTTGAGGGGCTTTGGGGTCAAATTTGGAGGGTTTGGACATAACTGGGGGTTTCCAGAACCCAATTTGGGGGTTGCAAGGCCAATTTGAGGGGTCAGGACCCAATTTGGGGGAGACAGAATCTGATTTGAGGGAGATCAGGACCCAGTTTTTCGGTCAGAAACCAATTTGTGGGGTCAGGACCCAATTTGGATGTTTTGAGCACCCGGTTTGGGGAATCAGGATCCAATTTTGGGGCTGAACACAAAATTTTGGGATTGGTCAGGATCGATTTGAGGGGATTTGGGATCCAGTTTGAACATGGCAGGATCCCTTTGAGGGGCTTTGGGATCAAATTTGGAGGGTTTGGACATAACTGGGGATTTCCAGAACCCAATTTGGGGTTGCAAGGCCAATTTGAGGGGTCAGGACCCAATTTGGGGGTGGCAGAATCTGATTTGAGGGAGGTCAGGACCCAATTTGTGGGTCAGGACCCAATTTGGAGGTTTTGAGCTCCCGGTTTGGGGAATCAGGATCCAATTCTGGGGCTGAGCACACAATTTTGGGATTGGTCAGGATCGATTTGAGGGGATTTGGGATCCAGTTTGAACATGGCAGGACCCCTTTGAGGGGGTTTGTGATCCCATTTGGAGGGTTTGGACATAACTGGGGGTTTCCAGAACCCAATTTTGGGGGTTACAAGGCCAATTTGAGGGGTCAGGACCCAATTTGTGGGTCAGAAACCAATTTGTGGGTCAGGACCCGATTTGGAGGTTTTGAGCTCCCCGTTTGGGGAATCAGGATCCGATTTTGAGGCTGGACACACAATTTTGGGATTGGCCAGGATTGATTTGAGGGGATTTGGGATCTGATTTGTGGGTTTGGACATAACAGGACCTGTTTGAGAGGTTTTGGGATCCGATTTGGAGGGTTTGGATCCCTTTGAGGGGCTTTGGGATCAAATTTGGAGGATTTGGACATAACTGGGGGTTTCCAGAACCCAATTTGGGGGTTACAAGGCCAATTTGAGGGGTCAGGACCCAATTTGGGGATTTGGGATCTGATTTGAGAGAGATCAGGACCCGATTTGGAGGTTTTGAGCACCCGGTTTGGGGAATCAGGATCCGATTTTGGGGCGGGACACCCAATTTTGGGATTGGTCAGGATCGATTTGAGGGGATTTGGGATCTGATTTGTGGTTTTGGACATAACAGGACCCTGTTTGAGAGGTTTTGGGATCCCATTTGGAGGGTTTGGATCCCTTTGAGGGGCTTTGGGATCTGATTTGGAGGGTTTGGACATAACAGGACCCTTTTGAGGGGGTTTGGGTCAAATTTGGAGGGTTTGGACATAACTGGGGGTTTCCAGAACCCAATTTGGGGTTACAAGGCCAATTTGAGGGGTCAGGACCCAATTTGGGGGCGGCAGAATCTGATTTGAGGGAGGTCAGAAACCAATTTGTGGGTCAGAAACCAATTTGTGGATCAGGACCCAATTTGGAGGTTTTGATCTCCCGGTTTTGGGAATCAGGATCCGATTTTGGGGCTGGACACACAATTTTGGGATTGGTCAGGATCGATTTGAGGGGATTTGGGATCAGATTTGTGGTTTTGGACATAACAGGACCCTGTTTGAGAGGTTTTGGGATCCCATTTGGAGGGTTTGGATCCCTTTGAGGGGCTTTGGGATCTGATTTGGAGGGTTTGGACATAACAGGCCCCCTTTAAAGGGGGTTTGGGTCAAATTTGGAGGGTTTGGACATAACTGGGGGGTTCCAGAACCCAATTTGGGGTTACAAGGCCAATTTCAGGGGTCAGGACCCAATTTGGGGGAGGCAGAATCTGATTTGAGGGAGATCAGGACCCAATCTGTGGGTCAGGACCCAATTTGGAGGTTTTGAGCTCCCGGTTTGGGGAATCAGGATCCAATTCTGGGGCTGAGCACACAATTTTGGGATTGGTCAGGATCGATTTGAGGGGATTTGGGATCCAGTTTGAACATGGCAGGACCCCTTTGAGGGGGTTTGTGATCCCATTTGGAGGGTTTGGACATAACTGGGGGTTTCCAGAACCCAATTTGGGGTTGCAAGGCCAATTTGAGGGGTCAGGACCCAATTTGGGGGCGGCAGAATCTGATTTGAGCGAGGTCAGAAACCAATTTGTGGGTCAGGACCCAATTTGGAGGTTTTGATCTCCCTGTTTGGGGAATCAGGATCCGATTTTGGGGCTGGACACACAATTTTGGGATTGGTCAGGATCGATTTGAGGGGATTTGGGATCTGATTTCTGGGTTTGGACATGGCAGGACCCATTTGAGGGGATTTGGGATCCCATTTGGATGGTTTGGATCCCTTTGAGGGGGTTTGGGATCAAATTTGGAGGGTTTGGACATAACTGGGGGTTTCCAGAACCCAATTTGGGGTTGCAAGGCCAATTTGAGGGGTCAGGACCCAATTTGGGGGTGGCAGAATCTGATTTGAGTGAGGTCAGAAACCAATTTGTGGGTCAGGACCCAATTTGGAGGTTTTGAGCACCTGGTTTGGGGAATCAGGATCCGATTTTGGGGCTGAACACAAACTTTTGGGATTGGTCAGGATCCGATTTTGGGGCCGAACGCCCAATTTTGGGATTGGTCAGGATCTGATTTTGGGGCTGCACACCCAATTTTGGGATTGGTCAGGATCCGATTTTGGGGCTGATCACCCAATTTTGGGATTGGTCAGGATGCAATTTTGGGGCTGCACACCCAATTTTGGGTTGCTCAGGATTCGATTTTGGGGCTGCACAGCCAAATTTGGGATTGGTCAGGATCCGATTTTGGGGCCGATCACCCAATTTTGGGATTGTTCAGGATCCGATTTTGGGCTAATCACCCAATTTTGGGATTGCTCAGGATCCGATTTTGGGGCTGATCACCCAATTTTGGGATTGGTCAGGATCGGATTTTGGGGCTGATCACCCAATTTTGGGATTGGTCAGGATCCGATTTTGGGGCTGATCACCCAATTTTGGGAATGTTCAGGATCCCATTTTGGGGCTGATCACCCAATTTTGGGATTTGTCAGGATCCCATTTCGGGGCTGCACACCCAATTTTGGGATTGCTCAGGATCCAATTTTGGGGCTAGACACCCAAATTTTGGGATTGGTCAGGATCCGATTTTGGGCTAATCACCCAATTTTGGGATTGCTCAGGATCGGATTTTGGGGCTGATCACCCAATTTTGGGATTGTTCAGGACCCGATTTTGGGGCTGATCGCCCAATTTTGGGATTGGTCAGGATTTGATTTTGGGGCTGATCACCCAAATTTTGGGATTGGTCAGGATCCGATTTTGGGGCTGCACACCCAATTTTGGGATTGGTCAGGATGCCATTTTGGGGCTGGACACCCAATTTTGGGATTGGTCAGGATGCCATTTTGGGGCCGATCACCCAATTTTGGGATTGTTCAGAATCTGATTTTGGGGCTGGACACCCATATTTTGGGATTGGTCAGGATGCCATTTTGGGGCCGATCACCCAATTTTGGGACTGGTCAGGATCCGATTTTGGGGCTGCACACCCAATTTTGGGATTGTTCAGGATCCCATTTGGGGGCTGCACACCCAATTTTGGGATTCGTCAGGATCCCATTTGGGGGCTGGACACCCAAATTTTGGGTTTGGTCAGGATCCGATTTTGGGGCTGGACACCCAAATTTTGGGATTGTTCAGGATCTGATTTTGAGGCTGATCACCCAATTTTGGGATTGGTCAGGATCCCATTTTGGGGCTGATCACCCAATTTTGGGATTGGTCAGGATCCCATTTTGGGGCTGGGCACCCAGTTTTGGGGTTGGTCAGGATCCGATTTTGGGGCTGGACCCCCAATTCTGTCATTGGTCAGGATCTGATTTTGGGGCTGAACACCCAAATTTTGGGAATGTTCAGGATTGATTTTGTGGCCGATCACCCAATTTTGGGATTGTTCAGGATCCCATTTTGGGGCTGCACACCCAATTTTGGGTTTGTTCAGGATCCCATTTTGGGGCCGATCACCCAATTTTGGGATTGGTCAGAATCTGATTTTGGGGACGGACACCCAGTTTTGGTGTTTGTCAGGATCAGATTTTGGGAGTCGACACCCAAATTTTGGGATTGCTCAGGATCTGATTTTGGGGCTGCACACCCAAATCTGGGATTGCTCAGGATCCGATTTTGGGGCTGCACACCCAATTTCGGGATTGGTCAGGATCTGATTTTGGGGCTGATCACCCAATTTTGGGATTGGTCAGGATCCGATTTTGGGGCTGCACACCCAATTTTGGGTTGCTCAGGATTCGATTTTGGGGCTGCACAGCCAAATTTGGGATTGGTCAGGATCCGATTTTGGGGCAGATCACCCAATTTTGGGATTGGTCAGGATCCGATTTTGGGGCTGCACACCCAATTTTGGGATTGTTCAGGATCCCATTTTGGGGCTGAACACCCAAATTTTGGGATTGTTCAGGATCGATTTTGGTGCCGATCACCCAATTTTGGGATTGTTCAGGATCCTATTTTGGGGCCGATCACCCAATTTTGGGATTGGTCAGGATCCCATTTTGGGGCTGGACACCCAAATTTTGGGAATTGTCAGTTTCCGATTTTGGGGCCGGACACCCAAATTTTGGGATTGCTCAGGATCCGATTTTCGGGCCGGACAGCCAATTTTGGATTGGTCAGGATCCAGTTTTGGGGCTGATCACCCAATTTTGGGATTGTTCAGAATCCGATTTTGGGGCCGATCACCCAATTTTGGGATTGTTCAGGATCCGATTTTGGGGACGGACACCCAGTTTTGGTGTTTGTCAGGATCAGATTTTGGGAGTCGACACCCAAATTTTGGGATTGCTCAGGATCCGATTTTGGGATTGGTCAGGATCTGATTTTGGGGCCGATCACCCAATTTTGGTTTCGTCAGGATCCCATTTTGGGGCCGATCACCCAATTTTGGGATTCTCAGGATCCGATTTTGGGGCCGATCACCCAATTTTGGGATTGGTCAGAATCCGATTTTGGGGCTGATCACCCTATTTTGGGATTGTTCAGGATCCCATTTTGGGGCTGCACACCCAATTTTGGGATTGGTCAGGATCCGATTTTGGGGCTGATCGCCCAATTTTGGGATTGGTCAGGATCTGATTTTGGGGCTGATCACCCAATTTTGGGATTGGTCAGGATGCAATTTTGGGGCTGCACACCCAATTTTGGGTTGCTCAGGATTCGATTTTGGGGCTGCACAGCCAATTTTGGGATTGTTCAGGATCCGATTTTGGGGCAGATCACCCAATTTTGGGATTGTTCAGGATCCGATTGTGGGGCCGATCACCCAATTTTGGGATTGCTCAGGATCCGATTTTGGGGCTGATCACCCAATTTTGGGATTGCTCAGGACACCATTCCCAGCTCTCTGTCCCCATTTCTCTGTCCCCCCCATCACGGTGTCCCTGTGCCGTGTCCCCACAGGTGAGGTCAGGGGTCACCCCCGTCACGGTGACACTCTGCCGTGTCCCCACAGGTGAGGTCAGGGGTCACCCCCGTCACGGTGACACTCTCCCATGTCCCCACAGGTGAGGTCAGGGGTCACCCCCGTCACGGTGACACTCTCCCGTGTCCCCACAGGTGAGGCGGCCGCCCCGTTTGTCACCGGCCGTGTCACCGAGCGCGTGGCCCTGCAGCAGGACGCTGCCAGCGCCGTGTGGCCCCTGCTGCTCGTGGGGCTGGCCAGGTGGGTGACACCGGGGACACCGGGGGACACCGGGGGACAGCAGCAGGGCGGGAGGATTTTTATCCTTTTTCATGGTTTTATTAAATTGATCAGGAAATAAAAGGGCAGGAGAATTTTTCTCATTTTTAATGGATTTATTAAATTGATCAGTGAGATAAACAGGGCAGAGAATTTTTATTTTTAATGGATTTATTAAAATTGATCAGTGAAATAAACAGGGCACGAGGATTTTTCTCCTTTAAATGAGTTTAATAAATTGATCAGTGAAATAAACAGGGCAGGAGAATTTTTCTCCTTTAAATGACTTTATTAAAATCGTCCAGTGAAATAAATAGGGTAGGAAAATTTTTCTTCTTTTTAATGCATTTATTAAAAAGGATCAGTGAAATAAACAGGGCAGGAGAATTTTTCTCCTTTTTGAAATAAACAGGGCAGGAGAATTTTTCTCCTTTTTAATGGATTTATTAAAATCGATCAGTGAAATAAACAGGAGAATTTTTCTCCTTTTTTAATGCATTTATTAAAATCTATCAGTGAAATAAACAGGGCAGGAAAATTTTTCTCCTTTAAATGAATTTATTAAATTGATCCGTGAAATAAACAGGGCAGGAGAATTTTTCTCATTTTTAATGGATTTATTAAGATCGATCAGTGAAATAAACAGGGCAGGAGAATTTTTCTCATTTTTAATTCCTTTATTAAAATTGATCACTGAAATAAACAGGGTAGGAAAATTTTTCTCCTTTAAATGACTTTATTAAATTGATCAGTGAAATAAACAGGAGAATTTTTCTGCTTTTTAATGCCTTTATTAAAGGTGATCACTGAAATAAACAGGGCAGGAAAATTTTTCTCCTTTTTAATGATTTTATTAAAAGTGATCAGTGAAATAAACAGGGCAGGAGAATTTTTCTCCTTTTTAATGCCTTTATTAAAGGTGATCACTGAAATAAACAGGGCAGGAAAATTTTTCTCCTTTAAATGCCTTTATTAAATTGATCAGTGAAATAAACAGGGCATGAGAAATTTTCTCCTTTATATACATTATTAAATTGATCAGTGAAATAAACTAGGCAGGAGAATTTTTCTCCTTTTTAATGATTTTATTAAATTGATCAGTGAAATAAACAGGGCAGGAGAATTTTTCTCATTTTTAATTCCTTTATTAAAAGTGATCAATAAAATAAACAGGGTAGGAAAATTTTTCTCCTTTAAATGACTTTATATAAATTGATCAGAGAAATAAACTGGGCAGGAGAATTTTTCTCCTTTAAACGCATTTTTAAAAGTGATCAGTGAAATAAACAGGGCACGAGAATTTTCCCTTTTAATGCATTTATTAAAAGTGATCAGTGAAATAAACGGGGCAGGAGAATTTTTCTCCTTTTTAATGCATTTATTAAATGCAATCAGTGAAATAAACAGGGCATGAGAAATTTTCTCCTTTAAATACATTTATTAAATCGATCAGTGAAATAAACAGGGCATGAGAATTTTTCTCCTTTTTAATGGATTTATTAAAATCGATCAGTGAAATAAACAGGGCAGGAAAATTTTTCTCATTTAAATGAATTTATTAAATTGATCAGTGAAATAAACAGGGCAGGAGAATTTTTCTCCTTTTTAATTCCTATATTAAAAGTGATCAGTGAAATAAACAGGGCAGGAGAATTTTTCTCCTCTAAATGCCTTTATTAAAAGTGATCAGTGCAATAAACAGGGCAGGAAAATATTTCTCATTTTTAATGGATTTATTAAAAGTGATCGGTGAAATAAACAGGGCAGGAGAAATTTTCTCCTTTTTAATGCTTTTATAAAAGTGGTTTTCTATTATTTTTATTATTATTTTACTAATATTTTATTATTATTTTATGATATATTATATTAAAAGGCTAGATTTATTATTTTATTATGAATTCAATATTTTTATTATTATATATTTTTTATTATTTTATGATATCTATTACATTAAAAGGCTAGATTTATTATTTTATTAATATTTTTATTATTTTTTATTATTTTATTTTTACTTTATTTTTATTTTATGATATATATCACATTAAATGGCTTGATGTAATATTTTATTCTTATTTTAATTTTTTATTATTCTTTTATTATTATTTTATTATTATTTTATGATATATCTTACTTTAAAAGCCTTGATTTATTATTATTTTTTTAATTTTTATTATTATTTCATTATTTTATTACTATTTTATTATATATATTACATTATAAGGCTTGATTCATTTTTTTATTATTTTTTTATTATTTTTATTATTTTTTTTATTATTTTATTATATATATTACATTAAAAGCCTTGATTTATTATTTTATTATTATTTTTTATTTTTATTACTATTTTATTATTTTATTACTATTTTGTTATATATATTACATTATAAGGCTTGATTTTTTAAATTATTTTATTATTTTTATTATTATTTTATTATTTTTTTTATTATTTTATGATATATATTACATTAAAAGGCTTGAATTATTATTTTATTATTATTTTAATTTTTTTTTATTATTTTATGATCTATATTACATTAAAAGGCTTGATTTATTACTGTATTTTTTAAATTTTTTGTTATTATTTTATTATTATTTTATT
The DNA here is from genome assembly GCA_024362935.1 of Setophaga petechia. Taxonomy (NCBI): domain Eukaryota; kingdom Metazoa; phylum Chordata; class Aves; order Passeriformes; family Parulidae; genus Setophaga; species Setophaga petechia. The sequence continues at coordinate 88,627 of JANCRA010000254.1, forward strand.
ATTTTTATTATTACTTTATTAATATTTTATTATTTTTTATTATCATTTTATTATTTTATCATATATATTACATTAAAAGGCTTGATTTATTTATTATTATTATTATTATTATTTTATTTTATGACATATACAATGTAATATAAATAATAAAATAATCAATCAGCCTCCTGAAACACGGAGTCAAATCCTCACACGTTCCTTCAGCATAAAACCCGTGTGACACCATCACAATTCTGAAAACCCTTCTTTTCCCCAAAAAAATTGTCTAATTTGGAGTTCCACCCCTGTGTCCCCTCTGTGTCTGTGTGTCTGTCCCTTCTGTGTGTCTGTCTGTCCCCTGTCTGTCTGTCTGTCCCCTCTGTCTGTGTGTCTGTCCTCTCTGTCTGTGTGTCTGTCTGTCCCCTGTCTGTGTGTGTCTGTCCCCTGTCTGTCTGTCTGTCCCCTGTCTGTGTGTGTCTGTCCCCTCTGTGTGTCTGTCTGTCCCCTGTCTGTCTGTCTGTCCCCTCTGTCTGTGTGTCTGTCCCATGTCTGTCTGTCCCCTGTCTGTCTGTCCCCTCTGTCTGTCTGTCCCCTGTGTGTCTGTCCCCTCTGTGTGTCTGTCTGTCCCCTCTCTGTGTGTCTGTCCCCTGTCTGTGTGTCTGTCCCCTGTCTGTGTGTCTGTCCCCTGTGTGTGTCTGTCTGTCCCCTGTCTGTCTGTCCCTTCTGTGTGTCTGTCCCCTGTCTGTGTGTCTGTCCCCTGTGTGTGTGTGTCTGTACCCTGTCTGTCTGTCCCCTCTCTGTGTGTCTGTCCCCTGTCTGTCTGTCTGTCCCCTCTGTGTGTCTGTCCCCTCTGTGTGTGTGTGTCCCCCCTGTCTGTGTGTCTGTCTGTCCCCTCTGTCTGTGTGTCTGTCCCCTGCCTGTGTGTCTGTCCCCTCTGTGTCTGTCCCCTGTGTCTCTGTCCCCCCTGTGTCTCTCTGTCCTCTCTGTGTCTGTCTGTCCCCTGTCTGTCCGTCCCCTGTGTGTGTGTCTCTGTCCCCTGTCTCTCTGTCCCCTCCGTGTCTCTGTCCCCTGTCTCTCTGTCCCCTGTCTCTCTCTCTGTCCCGCAGTGCCATCACCGAGCTGTGCTGTGACACGCTGTCTCTCTGTCCCCTGTCTCTCTCTCTGTCCCGCAGTGCCATCACCGAGCTGTGCTGTGACACGCTGTCTCTCTGTCCCCTGTGTCTCTCTGTGTCCCCGCAGTGCCATCACCGAGCTGTGCTGTGACACCCTGGCCGCGCTGTCCCCTGTGTCTCTCTGTGTCCCCGCAGTGCCATCACCGAGCTGTGCTGTGACACGGTGCCAGCGCTGTCCCCTGTGTCTCTCTCTGTCCCCGCAGTGCCATCACGGAGCTGTGCTGTGACACGCTGTCTCTCTGTCCCCTGTCTCTGTGTCCCCGCAGTGCCATCACGGAGCTGTGCTGTGACACGCTGTCTCTCTGTCCCCTGTCTGTCTGTCTGTCCCCGCAGTGCCATCACGGAGCTGTGCTGTGACACGCTGTCTCTCTGTCCCCTGTGTCTCTCTGTGTCCCCGCAGTGCCATCACGGAGCTGTGCTGTGACACGCTGTCTCTCTGTCCCTGTCTCTCTGTGTCCCCGCAGTGCCATCACGGAGCTGTGCTGTGACACGCTGTCTCTCTGTCCCCTGTGTCTCTCTGTGTCCCCGCAGTGCCATCACGGAGCTGTGCTGTGACACGCTGGCCGCGCTGTCCCCTGTCTGTCTGTCTGTCCCCGCAGTGCCATCACGGAGCTGTGCTGTGACACGCTGTCTCTCTGTCCCCTGTCTGTCTGTCTGTCCCCGCAGTGCCATCACGGAGCTGTGCTGTGACACGCTGTCTCTCTGTCCCTGTCTCTCTCTGTCCCCGCAGTGCCATCACCGAGCTGTGCTGTGACACGCTGGCCGCGCTGTCCCTGTCCCGGTCCCGGTCGCGGCTGCAGGAGGGCGCGGTGGCCGCGGTGCTGCGCGGTGCCATTCCGTGCGCGGGCGGCGCTCTGGGTGACACGGCGGGCGCGGTGGCCGCGCGGGTGACGGGGGACGCGGAGGCGGCGCAGGCGGCGCTGGGGGACGCGCTGGTGCCGGGGCTCTGGGCGGTGACACGGGCGGTGGCGCAGGTGGCCGCGGTGGCCTGGCTGTCCCCGCGGCTGGGGCTGCTCACGCTGCTGGCGCTGCCGGGGCTGCTGCTGCTGCCGCGCGCCGTGGGGCGCCACCAGCAGGTACGGCCACCTCCCCGTCCTCACTGTCACCTCCCTGAGCCCATTGTCACCTCCCTGTCCCAATTGTAACCTCCCTGTCCCCACTGTCACCTCCCTGTCCCTGCCACGTGCCATGGGGCGCCACCAGCAGGTACGCCACCTCCCTGTCCCCACTGTCACCTCCCTGAGCCCATTGTCACCTCCCTGTCCCAATTGTAACCTCCCCGTCCCCAGTGTCACCTCCCTGTCCCCACTGTCACCTCCCTGGGTGCATTGTCACCTCCCTGTCCCCACTGTCACCTCCCTGGGACCATTGTCACCTCCCTGTCCCCACTGTCACCTCCCCGTCCCCACTGTCACCTCCCTGTGTCCAGTGTCACCTCCCTGTCCCCAGTGTCACCTCCCTGGGACCATTGTCACCTCCCTGAGCCCATTGTCACCTCCCTGTCACCAGTGTCACCTCCCTGGGCCATTGTCACCTCCCTGTGCCCAGTGTCACCTCCCTGTGTCCAGTGTCACCTCCCTGTCCCCACTGTCACCTCCCTGGGCCCAGTGTCACCTCCCTGTCCCCTTTGTCACCTCCCTGGGCCCACTGTCACCTCCCTGTGCCCATTGTCACCTCCCTGTCCCCAGTGTCACCTCCCTGTCCCTGCCGCCCGCCGTGGGGCGCTGCCAGCAGGTACTGGCACCTCCCGGGGACATTGTCACCTCCCTGGGACCAGTGTCACCTCTCTGTCCCAATTGTCACCTCCCCCTGATCAGTGTCACCTCCCTGGGCCCAGTGTCATCCCCCCATCCCAACTGTCACTCCCCTGGGACCTTTATCACCTCCCTGGGCCCCTTGTCACCTCCCTGGGACCTTTGTCACCTCCCCATCCCAATTGTCACCTCCCCCTGCTCAGTGTCATCCCCCCGTCCCAATTGTTACCTCCCTGTCCCCAGTGTCACCTCCCTGGGACCATTGTCACCTCCCTGTCCCCAGTGTCACCTCCCTGAGCCCATTGTCACCTCCCTGTCCCCAGTGTCACCTTCCGGGGACCTTTGTCACCTCCCTGGGTGCATTGTCACCTCCCTGTCACCAGTGTCACCTCCCCGTCCCCATTGTCACCTCCCTGTGTCCAGTGTCACCTCCCTGTCCCCACTGTCACCTCCCTGGGCCCATTGTCACCTCCCTGTCCCCACTGTCACCTCCCTGTGCCCTTTGTCACCTCTATGTCACCATTGTCACCTCCCTGTGCCCTTTGTCACCTCCCTGTCCCCACTGTCACCTCCCTGTCCCTGCCGCATGCCATGGGGCGCCACCAGCAGGTACTGCCACCTCCCTGGGACTATTGTCACCTCCCTGGATGCATTGTCACCTCCCTGTCCTCATTGTCACCTCCTTGGGACCACTGTCATCTTCCTGTCCTCATCTTCACCCCCCTGTCACCATTGTCACCTCCCTGGGACCATTGTCATCCCCCCGTCCCAATTGTCACCTCCCTGTCCCCATTGTCACCTCCCTGTCACCATTGTCACCTCCCTGTGCCCACTGTCATCTCCCCATCCCAATTGTCACCTCCTTGTGCCATTGTCACCTCCCTGTCACCATTGTCACCTCCCTGGGTGACTTGTCACCTCCCTGGATGCATTGTCACCTCCCTGGATGCATTGTCACCTCCCTGTCCTCATTGTCACCTTCCTGGGCCACTGTCACCTCCCTGTCCCTGCCGCGTGCCGCGGGGCGCCACCAGCAGGTACTGCCACCTCCCTGTCCCCTGTGTCACCTCCCTGGGCCCAGTGTCACCTCCCCGGCTGCATTGTCACCTCCCTGCTTGCATTGTCACCTTCCTGTGCCCACTGTCACCTCCCTGTCACCACTGTCACCCCCCTGGGCCCAGTGTCACCTCCCTGGGTGCATTGTCACCTCCCCGTGCCATTGTCACCTCCCTGTCACCATTGTCACCTCTGCATGCCCATTGTCACCTCCCTGTCCTCATTGTCACCTCCCTGTCCCCAGTGTCACCTCCCTGTCCCCATTGTCACCTCCCTGGGTGCATTGTCACCTCCCTGTCCCCAGTGTCACCTCCCTGTCCCCATTGTCACCTCCCTGTCCCTATTGTCACCTCCCTGTCCCATTGTCACCTCCCTGCACCTCAAGTTCACTCCGAGTCCTTCCTGTCCCCTTCCTGTCCCCGTTGTCACCTCCCCCCTGCCCTCTGTCACCTCCTGCTGTCCCCTGGTTCCTCCCTGTCCCCACGGTGACCCCGAGGTGACACCCCTGTCCCCTGTGTGTCCCCATGGTGACCCCGCGGTGACCCCCCTGTCCCCGTGTCCCCAGTGTGTCCCCACGGTGACCCTGAGGTGACACCCCTGTCCCACCCATTCCGTGGGGACATGGGGACAATTCCGTGTCCCCCATCCTTCTGGTGTCCTCAGTGTGTCCCCATGGTGACCCCGCGGTGACCCCCCTGTCCCCAGTGTGTCCCCAGTGTGTCCCCAGTGTGTCCCCAGTGTGTCCCCTCTGTGTCCCCAGGCGGTGGCGCGGCAGGTGCGGGTGGCGCAGGCCAGCACGGCGGCGGTGTCCCCAGTGTGTCCCCTCTGTGTCCCCAGGCGGTGGCGCGGCAGGTGCGGGTGGCCCAGGCCAGCACGGCGGCGGTGGCGCTGGAGGCGCTGGGGGCCGTGGGGACCGTCCGGGCCTTCGGGCACGAGGCCGGGGCCACCGAGCGCGTCCGGCGCCACCTGGCACGGGGACACCGGCTGGAGCGCAGCGAGGCCACGGCCTACGCGGCCGGGCTGTGGGCCAGCGGGGTACGGGGACATGGGGACACTGGGGACAGTGGGGACAATGGGGACACTGGGGACAGTGGGGACAGTGGGGACACTGGGGACATTGGGGACAATGGGGGCAATGGGGACAGGGGGACAATGGGGATAATGGGGACAATGGAGACAGTGGGGATAATGGGGACATTGGGGACAATGGGGACACTGGGGGCAATGGGGACATTGGGGACACTGGGGACAGTGGGGGCATTGGGGACATTGGGGACACTGGCACGGGGACACCGGCTGGAGCAGAGCGAGGCCACGGCCTACGCGGCCGGGCTGTGGGCCAGCGGGGTACGGGGACACGGGGACACTGGGGACATGGGGACAGTGGGGACAGTGGGGACATTGGGGGCAGTGGGGGCTGTGGGGACAGTGGGGGCAATGGGGACAGTGGGGAGAATGGGCACAGTGGGGATACTGGGGACATGGGGACAATGGGGACATTGGGGACATGGGGACACTGGGGACATTGGGGGCAGTGGGGGCTGTGGGGGCACTGGGGACATTGGGGACATTGGGGACACTGGGGACAGTGGGGGCATTGGGGACAATGGGGACATTGGGGACAGTGGGGACAATGGGGACATTGGGGGCAATGGGGACAATGGGGACAGTGGGGACACTGGGGGCAATGGGGACATTGGGGACAGTGGGGACAATGAGGGCATTGGGGACAATGGGGGCAGTGGGGGCAATGGGGACAGTGGGGACAGTGGGGACATTGGGGACATCGGGACAATGGGGACAGTGGGGACACTGGGGACATGGGGACAATGGGGACATTGGGGACAATGGGGACATGGGGACAATGGAGACATGGGGACAATGGGGACACTGGGGACAATGGGGACACGGGGGGGTGAGCAACAGGGGCTGGGGACAAGGGCACGTGGGGACAGGGGGCTGGGGGACATGGGAATGTGGTGGCATCAGAATAGGGGACATGGAGAGGTGGCACCACCCTTGGATGTGGTGGCAGGGGGTGAAGACACGGGCACAGGGACATGGGGACACGGGGGGTGGCAGATGTGGGGACAGGGGACACAGTGGCGAAGGACCAGGGGACAAGGGGGTGGTGGCACAGGGATGGCAGATGTGGGGACAGGGGACACAGTGGCGAAGGACCAGGGGACAAGGGGGTGGTGGCACAGGGATGGCAGGACATGGGGAACAGCAGCATGGGACATGGGGACAAGGAAATGTGGTGGCCTGGGGACGGGGACATGGTGTCACGGGGCTGGGGACAGGGACATGGTGCCATGGGTGGCCTGGGGACAGGGATGTGGTGCCATGGGTGGCCTGGGGACGGGGACATGGTGACACGGGACTGGGGACACACGGTGGCAGGAGGCTGGGCTGACACCCCGCTGTGTCCCCATGTCCCCGTGTCCCCGTGTCCCCGTGTCCCCAGTTCCCTGCCCTGGCCCTGAAGCTGGCGCTGCTCTTCCTGGGGGGACGCTTGGTGGCCGCGGGGACTGTCACCCGCGGGGAGCTCGTCACCATCCTCATGTGCCAGCTGCACTTCACCAGGGCTGTGGAGGTGACAAATGTGTCCTGTGCATGTCCCCAGTGTGTCCCCAACCCCATTCCCTGTGTCCCCATGTCCCCACGTCCTCACAGGGATGTCCCCATGCTCTCCTGGCCATGTCCCCAATGTCCGTTGTGTCCCCCGAGTCCTGCCATGCCCCCAGGCCGTGCCATACCTCCCCAATGTCACCTCATGTCCCCATGTCCCCACATTCTCGCAGTGATGTCCCCATGTTCTCCTGGCCATGTCCCCAATGTCCCTTGTGTCCCCCGAGTCCTGCCGTGTCTCCAGGCCATGCCATACCTCCCCAATGTCACCCCATGTCCCCATGCCCCCAGGCCATGCCATAACCTCCCCCATGTCACCTCATGTCCCCATGTCCCCACATCCTCACAGGGATGTCCCCATGTTCTCCTGGCCATGTCCCACTGTCTCCTGTGTCCCCAATGTCCCTTGTGTCCCCCAGACCATGCCATAGCTCCCCCATGTCCCCATGTCCCCAGACCATGCCATAGCTCCCCCATGTCCCCATGTCCCCATGTCCCCAGGCCATACCATAACTCCCCCGTGTCCCCATGTCCCCATGTCCCACTGTCTCCTGTGTCCCCAATGTCCCTTGCGTCCCCCAGGCCATGCCATAGCTCCCTGATGTCACCCCATGTCCCCATGTCCCCAGACCGTGCCATAGCTCCCCCATGTCCCCATGTCCCCATGTCCCCATGTCCCCATGTCCCCAGGCCATACCACAGCTCCCCCATGTCACCCCATGTCCCCATGTCCCCATCACCCCCCATGTCCCACTGTCTCCTGTGTCCCCAATGTCCCTTGTGTCCCCCAGGCCATGCCATACCTCCCTGATGTCACCCCATGTCCCCAGACCATGCCATAACTCCCCCATGTCCCCATGTCCCCAGACCATGCCATAGCTCCCCCATGTCCCCATGTCCCCATGCCATACCATGGTTCCCCCATGTCACCCCGTGTCCCCATGTCCCCAGGCTGTCCTGCTGTACGTCCCCACGCTGGCCAAGGCCGTTGGCTCCTCTGAGGCGCTCCTGGAGCTGCTGGAGCAGGCCAAGGAGGGGACAGCGGCAGGGCCACCGCCACCCGTGACACCCCAGAGCTGTGACACCGCGGGGCTGTGCCTCAGGGATGTCTGGATGTCCTACCCTGGGCGGCCCGAGCCAGTCCTCAAGGTGCGGGGACACGGGGACATGGGGGGACATTGGGGACACGGGGACATGGGGGGACAAGGGGGGACAAGGGGGGACATGGGACATTGGGGACAAGGGACATGGGGGAACACTGGGGACAAGGGAGGACATTGGGGACATTGGGGACAAGGGACATGGGGGGACATGGGGGGACAAGGGGGGACATTGGGGACAAGGGGGGACAAGGGGACATTGGGGACATGGGGAGGACATGGGGGAACACAGGGACATGGGGGGACATGGGGGGACACAGGGACATGGGGGGACAAGGGGACATGGGGACATGGGGATATGGGGGGACAAGGGGGGACATGGGACATTGGGGACAAGGGACATGGGGGCACAAGGGGGGACACAGGGACATTGGGTACATTGGGGGACACAGGGACATGGGGGGACAAGGGGGGACACACGGACATGGGGGAACATGGGGGACACTGGGGACAAGGGACATGGGGGAACAAGAGGGGACATGGGGGGACAAGGGGACATGGGGAAACATGGGGTTATTGTGAACGTGGGGGAACACGGGACATGGGGGGACAAGGGGACATGGGGGCACATGCGGCATGGGGGGACATGTGGGACATGGGGGGACAAGGGGACATTGGGGCCACGAGGGGACACATGGGACATGGGGGGACAAAAGGATATTGTGGACATAGGGGCACAAGCGACACGGGGGGACAAGGGGACATAGGGAGGGCATGGGGACACATGGGACATGGGGGGGTCAAGGGGACATTGGGGACATGTGGGAACATGGGACATGGGGGGACAAGGGGACACATGGGGACATGGGGAGGACATGGGGACACATGGGGCATTGAGGGGATATGGGACTTGGGGTGATATGGGGACATTGAGGACAAGGGGGCACATGGGACATGGGGGGTCAAGGGGACATTGGGGACTTTGGGGATATGGGGACACATGGGACATGGGGGGGATACGGAACAGGGGCACAAGGGGATATTGTGGGCATGGGGACACATGGGACAGGGGGACAAGGGGACATTGGGGACATGGGGAAGACATGGTGGCACATGGGACATGGGGGGGGACATGGGACTTGTGGGGACAAGGGGATACTGGGGACAAAGGGATATTGTGGACATAGGGGTACAAGGGACATGGAGGGAAAAGGGGACACCTGGGACATGGGGGGACAAGGGGACACTGGGGACATGGAGAGGACATGGGGATACTGGGGACATGGGGAAACCTAGGGGGACTTGCGGGGATATGGAGCAGGGGCACAAGGGGATATTGGGGGGACAAGGGGACATTGGGGACATGGGGAGGACATGGGGTGACAAGGGACATGGGGGGCCAAGGGGATATTGTGGACATGGGGGCACGTGTGACATGGTGGGACAAGGGGGACATTGGGGACACGGGGGGACACACGGGGGGACAAGGGGTCATTGGGGACATGGGGGGGACACATGGGACTGGGGGACAAGGGAATATGGGGAGGATATGGAACAGGGGCACATGGGACATGGGGGGCCAAGGGGACATTGGGGACCTGGGGAGGACATGGGGACACATGGGACATTGCGGGAATATGGGACAGGGGCACAAGGGGATATTGTGGGCATGGGGACACGTGGGACAGGGGGACAAGGGGATATTGGGGACATTGGGGACATGGGGACACATGGGACATTGCGGGGATATGGGACAGGGGCACAAGGGGATATTGTGGGCATGGGGACACATGGGACAGGGGGACAAGGGGACATTGGGGCCATGGGGGGATACATGGGACATGGGGGGACAAGGGGACATTGGGGACATGGGGAAGACACGGGGGCACATGGGACACGGGAGGGACATGGGACTTGGGGGGACAAGGGGATTTTGGAGCCACGGGGGGACACACGGGGGGACAAGGGGGCATTGGGGACATGGGGGGGACACATGGGGGGACAAGGTCACGTGTGACATGGGGGGACGAGGGAACACTGGGGCCATGGGGGGGACACATGGGGGGACAAGGGGACATTGGGGACATGGGAGGGACACACAGCACACAGGGGCACAAGAGGGACATTGGGGACATGGGTGGGACACGCGGCACATGGGGACAAGGGGGACATTGGGGACACGGGTGGGACACACGGGGGGGACAAGGGGACATTGGGGCCATGGGGGGGGGGGGGGGCACATGGTGGGACAAGGGGACATTGGGGACACGGGGGGGACACACAGCACACAGGGGCACAAGAGGGACATTGGGGACACGGGAGGGACACGCGGTACTCGGGCACAACGGGGACATTGGGGACACGGGTGGGACGCGTGGGGGACAAGGGGACACTGGGGACACAGGTGGGACACATGGGGGGACAAGGGGACAGTGGGGCCATGGGGGGGACACACGGGGGGACAAGGGGATTTTGGGGACACACGGCACACAGGGGCACAAGGGGACATTGGGGACACGGGTGGGACACGCGGCACACAGGGGCACAAGGGGGACACGGGTGGGACACACGATGGGACAAGGGGACACTGGGGACAGGGGTGGGACACACGGGGGACACTGGGGACACGGGTGGGACGCGTGGCGGTGCCGGGTGCGATCCCCGTTTCGGCCACCAGGGGGTGTCGCTGTCGCTGCGCCCCGGCGAGGCGCTGGCCGTGCTGGCGCCCCCTGGCGGCGGGAAGAGCTCGCTGGCGGCGGCCGCGCTGGGACTGCGCCCCCTGGCGGCCGGGGCGGTGCTGCTCGACGGGAGCGCCCTGGGCCCGCGCTGCCACCCGGCCCTGCGACAACAGGTGACACTGACGGGACACCCCCGGGGCATGACAGCTTCCCCCGGGTCACCATCCATCCCCTGCTGCTGTCCCCCTGTCACCAAACCAACAGGTGACAAGGGACACCCCCGGGTCACCATGGCCACCCCTGGGTCACCATGGCCAGCCCCGGGTCACCATGGCCACCCCTGGGTCACCATCCATCCCCTGGGTCACCATGGCCACCCCTGGGTCACCATCCATCCCCTGCTGCTGTGCCCCTGTCACCAAACCAACAGGTGACACTGACGGGACACCCCCGGGTCACCATGGCCACCCCCGGGTCACCATGGCCTCCCCTGGGTCACCATCCATCCCCTGCTGCTGTTCCCCTGTCACCAAACCTCTGCATTGTGTCCCCATGGCCACCCTGTTGTCCCCAGCAGGTCCCCACAGCCACCCCTGTGTCACCAGTGGGTCCCCATGGCTCACCCATTGTCCCACCATGCCACCCCATGTCCCCAACCCATCCCCATTGTCCCCAGCAGTTCCCCACAGCCACCCCTGTGTCACCAGCCACCCCCACCACGCCCCTGCCACCACCCCGCGTGTCCCCCGTGTGTCCCCTCCGTGTCCCTGCCTGCCCTGCCACCACCCCGCGTGTCCCCTGCGTGTCCCCTCCGTGTCCCTGCCCGCCCTGATCCTGTCCCTGTCCCCGCGTGTCCCCTTCGTGTCCCTGCCCGCCCTGACGCTGTCCCTGTCCCCTGTCCCCGCAGGTGGCCGGTGTCCTGCAGTGCCCGTCCCTGCTGTCCCGCACGCTGCGCGCCAACATCAGCCTGGGCTGGGGACACAGGGAGGGGACAGCGCTGGGGACAGCGGTGGTGGCAGCGGCGCGGCGGGCGGGGGTGCACGGCTGGGCCCAGCAGCTGCCGCAGGGCTACGACACAGGTACGGCACGTGTCCCCACGGTGTCCCCAAGGTGTCCCCAGTGTGTCCCCAAGGTGTCCCCAGTGTGTCCCCAGTGTGTCCCCAGTGTGTCCCCAGAGATGTCCTAAAAGTGTCCCAATAATGTGGCCAAGGTGTCCCCTTGGTTTTCCCAATGTGTCCCCATGGTGTCTCTGCAATGTCCCCGTGGTGTCCCCACGGTGTCCCCTCAGTGGTGTCCCCATGGTGTCCCCTTGTTATTCCCGTGGTGTCCCCGTGCTGTCCCCTCACTGTCCCCTCACTGTCCCCGCGACGTCCCCCGCGGTGTCCCCATTGTGTCCCCAGCCGTGGGTCCCCGCGGGCTGCAGCTGTCGGGGGGACAGGCGCAGGGGGTGGCACTGGCCATGTCCCCATGGTGTCCCCATTGTGTCCCCAGCCGTGGGTCCCCGCGGGCTGCAGCTCTCCGGGGGACAGGCGCAGGGGGTGGCGCTGGCCATGTCCCCATTGTGTCCCCATTGTGTCCCCAGCCGTGGGTCCCCGCGGGCTGCAGCTGTCGGGGGGACAGGCGCAGGGGGTGGCGCTGGCGCGGGCGCTGCTCCGGAGCCCCCGGGTGCTGGTGCTGGACGAGCCCACGAGGGCGCTGGACCCCGCGACCCGGCGGCAGGTAGGTGACAGCGCTGTCCCCCGTGTGTCCCTGTGTCCCCGTGTCCCCGTGTCCCTGTGTCCCTGTGTCCCCGTGCCCCTATGTCCCCGTTGTCCCCGTGTCCCTCTGTCCCCGTGTCCCCGTGTCCCCGTGTCCCTATGTCCCTGTGTCCCCGTGTCGCCATGTCCCCGTGTCCCTGTGTCCCTCTGTCCCTGTGTCACCGTGTCCCCTGTGTCCCCGTGTCCCTGTGTCACCGTGTCCCCGTGTCCCCTGGGTCCTCACTCCCTGTGTCCCCTGCGTCCCCAATCCTCATGTCCCCAATATGCCCCGTGTCCCCTGGGTCCCCATGTCCTCTGGGTCCCCACTCCCTGTGTCCCCTGGGTCACTTTGTCCCCTGGGTCCCTACTCCCCAGTGTCCCCTGTCCCCTGGGTCCTCACTCCCTGTGTCCCCTGGGTCCCCAATCCTGGTGTCCCCCATGTTCCCCGTGTCCCCTGGGTCCCCACTCCCCGAGTGCCCCGTGTCCCTGTGTCCCCTCTGTCCCTCTGTCCCCTCTGTCCCCATCCCCGTGTCCCCTGGGGTCTCCTGTGCCAGGTCCCCTGGGCCACCAAATCCCCTGTGTCCCCTTGGTGCCAATGTCCCCTGGGTCCCCACATCCTCCTGTCACCTTGTCCCACATGTCCCCAATCCCGATGTCCCCCTCGGTCCCAATGTCCCCAGTCCCCAGGTCCCCTCGGTCCCAATGTCCCCAGTCCCCAGGTCCCTGCTCTCCGCCCGTGTCCCCCATCCCTGCCATGTCACCGCCATGTCCCCCCGGTGTCCCCCGGTGTCCCCAGTGTCCTCCATCCCCACCCGTGTCCCCCATCCCCGCCATGTCCCCCCCAGTGTCCCCATCCCCACCCGTGTCCCCCTGGTGTCCCCAACCGTGTCCCCCATCCCCACCACGTCCCCCTGTGTCCCCCTGTCCCTGCTGTGTCCCCCATCCCCGCCATGTCCCCCCGGTGTCCCCCTGGTGTCCCCACCTGTGTCCCCCATCCTCGCCATGTCCCCGGTGCCCCCCCTGTCCCCGCCGTGTCCCCCATCCCCACCCGTGTCCCCCGTCCCCACCATGTCCCCGGTGTCCCCATCCCCACCCGTGTCCCCCTGTCCCTGCTGTGTCTCCCATCCCCGCCATGTGCCCCGGTGTCCCCCTGTCCCCCCCTGTCCCCCATCCCCGCAATGTCCCCGGTGTCCCCATCCCCACCCGTGTCCCCCACCCCATCATGTCCCCGGTGTCCCCATCCCCACCCGTGTCCCCCTGTCCCCGCCGTGTCCCCCGCCATGTCCCCATCATGTCCCCCTGGTGTCCCCACTGTGTCCCCCATCCTCACCCGTGTCCCCCATCCCCACCATGTCCCCATCATGTCCCCGGTGTCCCCCTGTCCCCGCCGTGTCCCCATCCCCGCCATGTCCCCGGTGTCCCCACCATGTCCCCGCCATGTCCCCGGTGTCCCCATCCCCGCCATGTCCCCGGTGTCCCCGGTGTCCCCGCCATGTCCCCGCCATGTCCCCGCCATGTCCCCGGTGTCCCCGCCACGTCCCCGGTGTCCCCGCAGGTGGAGCAGGAGCTGCTGCGTTGTCGCCGCGGGCCGGGGCAGGGCCCGGCGGTGCTGCTGGTGACAGCGAGGGTGGCCCTGGCACGGCTGGCACCGAGGGTGGCACTGCTGGAGGGGGGGCGGCTGCGCGAGCTGCGGGGCCCCGAGGAGCTGGGGAGCCTCCCCTGGGGGACAGCGGGGGACAGCGGGGACAGCGGGGGACAGTGGGGACACGGATTGTGACAACAGGGATGGGGACAGCGGGGGACACTGAGAATGGGGACACGGGGACACAGAGGATGGGGACGCGGGGACACAGAGGATGGGGACAGCGGGGGACACTGAGGATGGGGACACGGGGACACTGAGGATGGGGACACGGGGACAGCGAGGACACCGAGAATGGGGACACGGGGACACGGACGATGACACCAGGGATGGGGACACGGGGACACTGAGGATGGACACACGGGGACACAGACGGTGACACCAGGGACAGGGACAGCGGGGACACTGAGGATGGGGACACGGGGACAGGCGGGGGACACTGGGGACAGCGGGGACATGGATTGTGACACCAGGGATGGGGACAGTGGGGGACACTGAGAATGGGGACAGGGATGGGGACACGGGAACACTGAGGATGGCACACGGGGACACAGACTGTGACAACAGGGATGGGGACACTGAGGATGGGACATGGGGACACTGAGGATGGGACATGGGGACACAGATTGTGATACCAGGGATGGGGACAGCAGGGGACACTGAGGATGGGACACGGGGACACAGACAGTGACACCAGGGACGGAGACACGGGGACACCGAGGGTGGCACACGGGGACACGGACTGTGACACCAGGGACGGGGACAGCGGGGGACACTGAGGATGGGACACGGGGACACAGACGGTGACAGCAGGGATGGGGACATGGGGACACTGAGGATGGGGACACTGGGGCCAGCGGGGACACTGAGGGTGGAGACACTGGGGACACAGACTGTGACACCAGGGGACACTGAGATGGGGACACGGGGACACTGGGGATGGGGACACGGGGACACAGACAGTGACACCAGGGATGGGGACACGGGGACACTGGGGATGGGGACACGGGGACACAGACAGTGACACCAGGGATGGGGACACGGGGACACTGAGGGTGGGGACATGGGGACACAGAGGATGGGACACGGGGACAGTGGGGACACTGAGAATGGGGACACTGGGGACACAGATTGTGACAACAGGGATGGGACAGCAGGGGACACCGAGGATGGCACACGGGGACACTGAGGATGGGGACACGGGGACACTGAGGGTGGCACACGGGGACACGGACGGTGGCACACGGGGACACCGAGTGTGGCACACGGGGACACAGAGGATGGCACACGGGGACACCGAGGGTGGCACACGGGGACACCGGGACGGGGACGCTGCAGGAGCAGCGGTGGCAGCGGTGGCAGCCATGGGGACACCGCGGGCAGGGGCTGTGACAGCGACAGAGAGCGAGGGGACACAGCGGTGACACCACGGGATAACGGAATAAAATGGCAACAAATCGATCCATCAATAAAATAAATACAGCAATGAAATAAATCGAAATAAATGAAATAAATGAAATAAATGAAATAAATACACCGTGTTACTGGTGTAACAAATGAAATAAATCGGTCAATAAAATAAATACAGCAATGAAATAAATCGATCAATAAAATAAATCGAACAATAAAATCAATCAAACAATAAAATCAATCAATAAAATCAACCAAACAATGAAATAAATCGATCAATAAAATAAATCGGTCAATAAAATAAATCAAACAATAAAATCAATCAATAAAATAAATCGGTCAATAAAATAAATCAAACAATAAAATCAATCAATAAAATAAATCGAACAATAAAATCAATCAATAAAATCAACCAAACAATAAAATAAATCGATCAATAAAATAAATCAATCAATCAAGTAAATCAAACAATAAAATAAATGGAGCAATAAAATAAATCGAGCAATAAACCAAACAGTGAAATAAATCGAGCAATAAAATCAATCAATCAATACAATCAATCAATCAATAAAATAAATCGAATAATGAAATAAATCAATCAATGAAATAAATAGAGCAATAAAATAAATCAAACAATAAAATCATCGAGTAATAAAACAAACAGTTAAATAAATCGAGCCATAAAATCAAACAATAAAAGCGATCAATCAAATAAATCGAACAATAAAATCAATCAAAAAATCAATGCAATCAATCAATCAATAAAATAAATCAAATAATGAAATAAATCAATCAATAAAATAAATGGAGCAATAAAATAAATCAAACAATAAAATCATCGAGCAATAAACCAAACAGTGAAATAAATCGAGCAATAAAATCAATCAAACAATAAAATCAACCAATACAATCAACCAAACAATAACATAAACCGAACAATAAAATCAATCAATCAAATAAATCAAACAATTAAATCAATCAGTCAATAAAATAAAGAAATAAAATCAATCGATAAAATCAATCAAACAATGAAATCAATCAATAAAATAAATGGAGCAATAAAATAAATCAAACAATAAAATCATCGAGCAATAAACCAAACAATGAAATAAATCGAGCAATAAAATCAACCAAACAATAAAATCAATCAAACAATAAATCGAACAATAAAATCAATCAATACAATCAATCAATCAATAAAATCAAGCAAGCAATAAAATAAATCGAACAATAAAATAAATAAATCAATCAAATAAATGAAACAATGAAATAAATCAATCAAAATAAATAAATAAAATCAATCGATAAAATCAATCAAACAAGGAAATCAATCAAGAAAATAAATCAAACAATAAAATAAATGGAGCAATAAAATAAATCAAACAATAAAATAAATGGAGCAATAAAATAAATCAAACAATAAAATCATCGAGCAATAAACCAAACAATGAAATAAATCGAGCAATAAAATCAATCAATCAATACAATCAATCAATCAATAAAATAAATCGAATAATGAAATAAATCAATCAATAAAGTAAATAGAGCAATAAAATAAATCAAAGAATAAAATCATCGAGCAATAAACCAAACAATGAAATAAATCGAACAATAAAATCAATCAATGCAATCAATCAATCAATCAATAAAATAAACCAAACAATAAAATAAATCGAACAATGAAATAAATCAATCAATAAAATAAATAGAGCAATAAAATAAATCAACCAATAAAATCAACCAATAAAATAAATCGAACAATAAAATCAAAAAAATCAATACAATCAATCAATCAATAAAATAAAATAATGAAATAAATCAATCAATAAAATAAATAGAGCAATAAAATAAATCAAAGAGTAAAATAATCGAGCAATAAACCAAACAGTGAAATAAATCGAGCAATAAAATCAATCAAACAATAAAATCAATCAATAACATAAATCGAACAATAAAGTCAATCAATACAATCAATCAATCAATAAAATCAACCAAACAATAACATAAATCGAACAATAAAATAAATAAATCAAGCAATCAAATAAATCAAACAACGAAATAAATAAATCAATAAAATATATCAATCAATAAAATAAATAAATAAAATCAATCGATAAAATCAATCAAACAATGAAATCAATCGATAAAATAAATCGAACAATAAAATCAATCAATCAATAAAATAAATCGAACAATAAAATAAATCGAACAATGAAATAAATCGAACAATAAAGTAAATAGAGCAAAAAAAAAAAAATCAAACATTAAAATAATCGAGCAATAAACCAAACAATGAAATAAATCGAGCAATAAAATCAATCAAACAATAAAATCAATCAATAAAATAAATCGAACAATAAAATCAATCAAACAATAAAATCAACCAATACAATCAACCAAACAATAACATAAACCGAACAATAAAATCAATCAATCAATCAATCAAATAAATCAAACAATTAAATCAATCAATCAATAAAATAAATAAATAAAATCAATCGATAAAATCAATCAAACAATGAAATCAATCAATAAAATAAATAGAGCAATAAAATAAATCAAACAATAAAATCATCGAGCAATAAACCAAACAATGAAATAAATCGAGCAATAAAATAAATAGAGCAATAAAATAAATCAAACAATAAATCGAACAATAAAGTCAATCAATACAATCAATCCATCAATAAAATCAACCAAACAATAAAATAAATCGAACAATAAATTAAATAAATAAATAAATCAAATAAATCAAACAATGAAATAAACCAATAAATAAAATAAATCAATCATTAAAATAAATAAATAAAATCAATCGATAAAATCAAACAATGAAATCAATCAATAAAATAAATCGAACAATAAAATCAATCAATGCAATCAATCAATAAATAAAATCAATCGAACAATAAAACAAATCGAGCAATGCAATAAATGGAACAATACAGTAAATGGAGCAATAAACAAATCAAACAATAAAATAATCGAGCAATAACCCAAACTATGAAATCAATCAATCAATGCGATCAATCAATCGATGCCATCGATGGCTCAGCCCCGCCGATCGATCACCGGCCGCTGCCATCGATCGATCGATCGCCGATCGCCCCGGGGTGGGGGCTGGGCCCGGCCCCCCCCGGCGGGGCCCCTCCGCCCCTCCCCCCCCGTGATCTCATCGCTGTTTGTGCAGAAAATTCCAAAAATTCCCAAATTCCCAAAATCCCAAAATCCCGCGGCGGGGGCGGGGGGGGCGGGGGGACAGAGGGGGGAGGGGCGGGGGGGGGAGGGGACGATGGGGGGGGGGAGGGGACACGGCCGGACATGGGGGGGGGCGCTCCCCGAACCCCCGACCCTGCTGGGCCCCCCCGTCCATCCCAGTTCCCCCCAGTCCATCCCAGTGCCCCCCAGTGCCCCCCAGTTCCCCCCAGTCCATCCCAGTTCCCCCCAGTCCATCCCAGTCCATCCCAGTCCCCCCCAGTCCATCCCAGTTCCCCCCAGTTCCCCCCAGTCCATCCCAGTGCCCCCCAGTCCATCCCAGTTCCCCCCAGTCCCCCCCGCTGTCGCTGTCCCTGCCGGGGCTCTGAGTCACGGGCACGCCCGAACTGGGAGCACTGGGATGAACTGGGAGGGGCAGCGCTGGGGCACTGGGATGGACTGGGGGGGAACTGGGGGGAACTGGGGGGAACTGGGGGGCACTGGGATGGACTGGGGGGGACTGGGATGGACTGGGATGGACTGGGGGGAACTGGGATGGACTGGGATGGACTGGGGGGGAACTGGGGGGGACTGGGAGGGACTGGGATGTGTTACTGGTGTTACTGGGAGCACTGGGATGTGTCATACTGGTGTTACTGGGAGCACTGGGATGTGTTACTGGTGTCACTGGGAGGGACTGGGATGTGTTACTGGTGTTACTGGGAGCACTGGGTGGGGCTGTGCCACAGTACTGGTGTTACTGGTGTCCCTGGGATGGACTGGGAGCACTGGGATGGATTGTGCCTTGTCACTGGTGCCACTGGGAGCACTGGGATGTGTCACTGGTGTCACTGGGCTGTCCCCGCTGTCCGCTGTCCCCGCTGTCCCCGCTGTCCCCGCTGTCCCCGGTGTCCCCGCTGTCCCTGTGGTGTCCCCGCTGTCCCCGCTGTCCCCGCTGTCCCCTCGCTGTCCCCGCTGTCCCCGTGGTGTCCCCGCTGTCCCCATTGTCCCCCCGCTGTCCCCGCTGTCCCCTCGCTGTCCCCGTGGTGTCCCCGCTGTCCCCTCTGTCCCCTCTGTGTCCCCTCTGTCCCCGCTGTGTCCCCGTTTCTCTCTCTGGAGCCGCTCCCGCGCCGCTGTTTGGTTTCCATGGCAACGCCCCAAACACGGGCGGGGGCGGCTCCCCTGGGGAGGGGGCGGGGCGGGTGTGGACCAGGCCCCGCCCCCCAGGCCCCGCCCCCGGCCCCGCCCCCCTCGGGGCACCCCGCCCGGGGCAGAGCGAGAAGGGAGCGGGAGCGGCCGGAGGTACTGGGGGAACTGGGATGGACTGGGGGGAACTGGGATGGACTGGGGGGAACTGGGATGGACTGGGATGGACTGGGATGGACTGGGGGGAACTGGGATGGACTGGAATGGACTGGGGGGAACTGGGGGGAACTGGGATGGACTGGGGGGAACTGGGATGGACTGGGGGGAACTGGGATGGACTGGGGGGAACTGGGGTGGACTGGGGGGAACTGGGGGGCACTGGGATGGACTGGGATGGACTGGGGGGAACTGGGATGGACTGGAATGGACTGGGGGGAACTGGGGGGAACTGGGATGGACTGGGGGGAACTGGGATGGACTGGGATGGACTGGGATGGACTGGGATGGACTGGGGGGAACTGGGATGGACTGGGGGAACTGGGATGGACTGGGATGGACTGGAGGGAACTGGGATGGACTGGGGGAACTGGGATGGACTGGGGGGAACTGGGATGGACTGGGATGGACTGGGGGAACTGGGATGGACTGGGATGGACTGGGGAGAACTGGGATGGACTGGGGGAACTGGGATGGACTGGGATGGACTGGAGGGAACTGGGATGGACTGTGGGGAACTGGGGGCACTGGGAGGGACTGGGAGAACTGGAGGGACTGGGGGGGACTGGGATGGACTGGGAGGAACTGGGAGAAACTGGGAGGGACTGGGGGGAATTGGGGGCACTGGGTGTGACTGGGTAGCACTGGGAGGGACTGGGAGGCACTGGGGGTAACTGGGGGGCACTGGGAGGGCCGGGGGAATTGCACCGGGGGAACTGGGAATCACTGGGAGGGGCCACTGGGGGTTACTGGGAGGGGCTGGCGCTGGGGTGTCCCTGTGTCGCCAGGAATGTCCCCCGGGTGTCCCTGTGTCCCCCACGTGTCCCTGTGTCCCCCGGGTGTCCCTGTGTCCCCCGGGTGTCCCCGTGTCCCCCACGTGTCCCTGTGTCCCCCGGGTGTCCCTGTGTCCCCCGGGTGTCCCCGTGTCCCCCACGTGTCCCTGTGTCCCCCGGGTGTCCCCGTGTCCCCTAGCTGTCCCCACAGCCGTCTCTGAGTCCCCTCCCCCACCATGTCCCCGTGTCCCCCCATGGGTGTCCCCATGGCCATCGCTGTGTGACCCCACGATGTCCCCTCCGGCTGTCCCCATGCCCCCACCATGTCCCCATCCATGTCCCCATGTCCCCATGTCCCCATGCCCCCATGTCCCCATGTCCCCACCCATGTCCCCATGTCCCCACCCATATTCCCATATCCCCCTGTCCCCATGTCCCCAAGTCCCCACCCATGTCCCATGTCCCCATGTCCCCCCCATGTCCCCGTGTCCCCATGTCCCCGTGTCCCCATGTCCCCATGTCCCCGTGTCCCCATGTCCCCACCATGTCCCCATTCGTGCCCCCGTGTCCCGCAGGACCATGCCGGTGTCCCCAAGTCCCCATCCATGTCCCCATGTCCCCGTGTCCCCATGTCCCCATGTCCCAGGACCCCATGTCCCCCCGTCCCCATGGTGTCCCCGTGTCCCGCCGGACCATGCCGGTGTCCCCATGTCCCCATGTCCCCATGTCCCCATCCTGTCCCCATGTCCCGCAGGACCATGCCAGTGTCCCCATGTCCCCATGTCCCCATGGTGTCCCCGTGTCCGGCAGGACCATGCCGGTGTCTCCATGTCCCCATGTCCCCATCCATGTCCCCATGTCCCCATGTCCCCGTGTCCCCATGTCCCGCAGGACCATGCCAGTGTCCCCATGTCCCCATCCATGTCCCCAAGTCCCCATGTCCCCGTGTTCCCGTGTCCCCGTGCCCCCGGGTCCCACAGGACCATGCCGGTGTCCCCATGTCCCCATGTCCCCATCCATGTCCCCATCCATGTCCCCATGTCCCCATGTCCCCATCCATGTCCCCATCCATGTCCCCATCCATGTCCCCATGTCCCCATGTCCCCATGTCCCCATGTCCCCATGTCCCCGTGTCCCCATTCATGTCCCCGTGTCCCGCAGGACCATGCCGGTGTCCCCATGTCCCCATCCATGTCCCCATCATGTCCCCGTGTCCCGCAGGACCATGCCGGTGTCCCCATTCATGTCCCCATGTCCCCATCATGTCCCCGTGTCCCGCAGGACCATGCCGGTGTCCCCATTCATGTCCCCATGTCCCCATCATGTCCCCGTGTCCCGCAGGACCATGCCGGTGTCGCTGGAGCTGCGGCTGCTGCTGCTGGCGCTGGCGCTGCGGGGGGAGGCGGTGCCACCCCCGGTGCCGCCCCCGCTGTCCCCGTCGGTGTCGCCGCCGGTGTCCCCTGTCCCCGGCGCGTGCGGGGCGGCGCTGGCCGATGTGCTGCGGCGGCTGCGCGAGCTCGAGGGACACGTGCGGGCGCTGAGGGGACACTGCGGGGACAACGGGGGACCCCAGGCCGGGACAGGTGACAGGGGACATGGGGGGGACACGGGGGGGACACTGGGGGGGACAGGGGACATTGGGGACATTGGGGACATTGGGGGACATTGGGGGACATTGGGGGACATAGGGGACACTGGGGACATGGGGGACATGGGACAATGAGGGGACATGGGGGACATTGGGGACATTGGGGACATAGGGGACGTGGGGGACATGGCAGAACACGAGGCTGGGACAGGTGACAGAGGTTGGTGACATGGAGGGGACATGGAGGGGACACGGGGGAGCCCCAGGATGGGACAGGGAGCACAGGGAGGGCAGGGGGACATTGGGGACATTGGGGACAGTGAGGGGACATTGGGGACATGGGGGACATTGGGGACATTGGGGACATTGGGGACATTGGGGACATTGAGGACATTGGGGACATTGGGGACATTGGGGACATTGAGGACACTGGGGACATGGGGGACATTGGGGACACTGGGGACATTGGGGACATTGGGGACATTGGGGACATAGGGGACATTGGGGACATTGGGAACATGGGGGGACATGGGGGACATTGAGGACATGGGGGACATTGGGAACATGGGGGGACATTGGGGACATTGGGGACATTGGGAACATGGGGGGACATTGGGGACATTGGGGACATTGGGAACATGGGGGGACATTGGGGACATGGGGGACACTGTGGACAAGGGGGGGACATGGGGGACATTGGGGACATGGGGGACATTGGGGACATGGCAGAACACGAGGCTGGGACAGGTGACAGAGGTTGGTGACATGGAGGGGACAAGGGGGGGACACGGGGGAGGCCCAGGCTGGGACAGAAACACAAGGAGGGCAGGGGGACATTGGGGACATGGGGGGACATGGGGGACATTGGGGACATTGGGGACACTGGGGACAGTGAGGGGACATTGGGGACATTGGGGACATTGACGACATGGGGGACATGGGGGACATTGGGGACATTGGGAACATGGGGAGACATGGGGGACATTGAGGACATTGAGGACATTGAGGACATTGGGGACATTGGGGACATTGGGGGGCATTGGGGACATTGGGAACATGGGGGACATTGGGGACATTGGGACATGGGGGAACATGGGGGACATTGGGGACATTGGGACATGGGGGAACATGGGGGACATTGGGGACATTGGGGACATTGGGGGGATTGGGGACATTGAGGACATTGGGGACATGGCAGAACATGGGGCTGGGGCAGGTGACAGAGGTTGGTGACATGAGGGGACAAGGGGGGGACACGGGGACAGGGGAGAATGAGGGACAGGACGGGGCATGGGGGGCACTGGAGGTCATTGGGGGGGTCATGGGGGGGACATTGGGGGGGGTGACTGGGGGTCATTGGGGGGTCACTGGGGGGTCACTGGGGGTCATTGAGGGGGTCACTGGGGGTCATTGAGGGGGTCACTGGGAGGGTTATTGGGGGGTCATTGGAGGGGTGACTGTGAGGGTCATTGGGGGGTCATTGGGGGTGGTTATTGGTGGGGTCATTGGGGGGTCACTGGGGGTCATTGGGGGAATCATTGGGGGGGTGCCTGTGAGGGTCATTGGGGGTCATTGGGGGGTCATTGGGGGGGTCACTGGGGGGTTATGAGGGGGTCACTGGGAGGGTTATTGGGGGGTTCTTGGGGGGTCACTGGGGGATCATTGGTGGAGACATTGAGGGGTCATTGGGGGGTCATTGGGGGGGTCACTGAGGGGTCCTTGGGGGGTCATTGGGGGGGTGACTGTGAGCGTCACTGGGAGGTCATTGGGGGTCACTGGAGGGGTCATTGGGGGAGTCATTGGGGGGGTCACAGGGGTACATTGGGGGGGTCATTGGGGGGGTGCCTTTGAGGGTCATTGGGGGGTCACTGAGGGGTCATTGGGGGTCATTGAGGGGTCACTGGGGGTCATTGGGTGTCACTGGGGTACATTGGGGGGGTCACTGGGGAATCACTGGGGGGCCATTGGGGGGGGTCCTTGGGGGGTCACTGGGGGGTAACTGGGGGTCATTGGGGGGTCATTGGGGGGTCACTGAGGGGTCATTGGGGGGGTCCTTGGGGGGTCATTGGAGGGGTGACTGTGAGGGTCATTGGGGGGTCATTGGGGGTGGTTATTGGTGAGGTCATTGGGGGGGGTCACTGGGGGTCATTGGGGGAATCATTGGGGGGGTGCCTGTGAGGGTCATTGGGGGTCATTGGGGGGTCATTGGGGGGGTCACTGGGGGGTTATGAGGGGGTCACTGGGAGGGTTATTGGGGGGTTCTTGGGGGGTCACTGGGGGATCATTGGTGGGGACATTGAGGGGTCATTGGGGGGTCACGGGGGGTCACTGAGGGGTCCTTGGGGGGTCATTGGGGGGACGCCTGTGAGGGTCATTGAGGGGTCATTGGGGGGGTGACTGGGAGGGTCATTGGGAGGGTCACAGGGGGACATTGGGGGGTCATTGGGGGGTCACTGGGGGGTTGTTGGGGGGTCACTGGGGAATCACTGGGGGTCGTTGGGGGGGTCGTGGAGGAGCATTGGAGGGGTGACTGTGAGGGTCATTGAGTGTCACTGGGGGGTCATTGGGTGTCACTGGGGGGTCATTGGGTGTCACTGGGGGGGGCATTGAGGGGTCATTGGGGGGGTCATTGGGGGTCATTGAGGGGTCACTGGGGTCATTGGGTGTCACTGGGGTACATTAGGGGGGTCACTGGGGGGCCATTGGGGGGTCACTGAGGGGTCATTGGAGGGGTCATGGGGGGGGTCATTCGGGGAGTCATTGGGGGGGGTCACAGGGGTACATTGGGGGGTCACTGGGGGGGTCCTTGGGGGGTCATTGGGGGGGTCACAGGGGCCATTGGGGGGGTCATTGGGGGGGTGACTGTGAGGGTCATTGGGGGTCACTGGAGGGTCACTGGGGGTGGTTATTGGTGGGGACATTGGGGGGTCACTGGGGGTCATTGGGGGGGTCACGGGGGGGGTGACTGTGCAGGTCATTCAGGGGTCATTGGGGGGTCATTGGGGGGGTCACTGGGGGGTTATGAGGGGGTCACTTGGAGGGTTATTGGGGGGTTCTTGGGGGGTCGCTGGGGGATGATTGGGGGGGTCATTGAGGGGACATTGGGGGGGTCACAGGGGAAGATTGGGGGGGGTCATTGGGGGGTCACGGGGGGTCCTTGGGGGGTCATTGGGGGGGTGCCTGTGAGGGTCATTGGGGGTCATTGGGGGGTCACTGGGGGGGTCACAGGGGTACATTGGGGGTGTCATTGGGGGGTCACTGGGGGTCACTGGGGGGGGTCACCGGGGGTCACAGCGCTCACCCCCCCGCCCGTGTCCCCTTCCCCCCCCCAGGCCGCTCGGTGCAGCTCTGCGCCCCCCCCGCGGGCGGAGCCTGCGCTTGCCCCGCCCCCTCGGGCGAGGCCCCGCCCCCGGCACCGCCCCCCGCCGCGTGCCCGCGCGGCTGCAGCGACCAGGGCCGGTGCGAGCGGGGCCGCTGCCGCTGCTTCCCGGGCTGGGCCGGGCCCGACTGCGCCACCGCCGCCTGCCCGCCCGGCCGCGGCGGCGCCCAATGCCACGTCGGTGCGTCACTGTGTCCCCAGAGTGTCCCCAAAGTGGCCCCAAGGTGTCCCCAAGGTGGCCCTGCAGGGACCAGCCCGGGGTGGGAGGGGAACCCGCTGTGACAAGGGTGCGTCACTGTCCCCAAAGTGGCTCCAGGGTGGCCCCAAGGTGGCACCAAGGTGGCCCCAAGGTGTGCCTAAGGTGTCCCCAGGGTGGCCCCAAGGTGGCACCAAGGTGGCACCAAGGTGGCTCCAATGTGTCCCCAAGGTGTCCCCAAGGTGGCCCCAAGGTGTCCCCAAGGTGGCACCAAGGTGGCCCCAAGGTGTCCCCATGGTGTCCCCCTAGTGTCCCTGTCCTGTCCATCCTCTCAATGCCCTATCCCAGGGTGTCCCTGCAGTGTCCCTGTGGTGTCCCCAGGGTGTCCCCACGGTGTCCCTGCACTGTCCATCCTCTCAATGCCCCATCCCAAGGTGTCCCTGTGGTGTCCCCATAGTGTGCTCATTCCACAGTGTCCCCATGGTGTCCCCAGGGTGTCCCCACTGGTGTCCTCACGGTGTCCCTGCCCTGTCCATCCCCTCAATGCCCCATCCCAGGGTTGTCCCTGTAGTGTCCCCAGAGTGTCCCTGCCCTGTCCATCCCCTCAATGCCCCATCCCAGGGTGTCCCTGTGGTGTCCCCAGGGTGCCCTCATCCTACGGGTGTCCCCATGGTGTCCCCATCCCAGAGTGTCCCTGTCGTGTCCCCAGCGTGTCCTTTTGGTGTCCCCATGGTGTCCCTGCCCTGTCCATCCCCTCAATGCCCCATCCCAGGGTGTCCCCAGAGTGTCCCCAGGGTGTCCCTATCCCATGGGTGTCCCTGTGGTGTCCCCATGGTGTCCCCATCCCAGAGTGTCCCTGTCGTGTCCCCACGGTGTCCCCATCCCATTGGTGTCCCCATGGTGTCCCTGCCCTGTCCATCCCGTCAGTGCCCCATCCCACGGTGTCCCTGTGGTGTCCCCATGGTGTCCCCGCAATGCCCCATCCCAGGGTGTCCTTTTGGTGTCTCCATGGTGTCCCTGCACTGTCCATCCTCTCAATGCCCCGTCCCAGGGTGTCCCTGCAGTGTCCCCATGGTGTCCCCATGGTGTCCCCAGGGTGTCCCTGCATCGTCCATCCCCTCAATGCCCCATCCCAGGGTGTCCTTTTGGTGTCCCCCTCGTGTCCCTGCCCTGTCCATCCCCTCAGTGCCCCATCCCAGAGTTGTCCCCATGGTGTCCCCATGGTGTCCCTGCCCTGTCCATCCCCTAGATGCCCCATCCCAGGGTGTCCCCAGGGTGTCCCTGTGGTGTCCCCGTGGTGTCCCCACGGTGTCCCCATGGTGTCCCCGCCTGTCCCCTCAGAGGTGCCCTGGGTGTCCCCCCGCCTGGCCTCCCGCACGCCGACGTCGCTGCGCATCAGCTGGGCCCAGCCGCCGGTGCCACCCGACGGGTACCGGGTGACACTGGTGCCACTGGTGAGTGGGGACACGGGGGTGGCACGGGGGGGACACTGGTGCCACTGGTGAGTGGGGACACGGGGGTGGCACAGGAGGGGACACTGGTGCCACTGGTGAGTGGGGACACGGGGGTGGCACGGGAGGGGACACTGGGGACACGAGTGGGGACACGGGGGTGGCACAGGGGGGGACACTGGTGCCACTGGTGAGTGGGGACACGGTGGTGGCGCAGGGACAGGAGGGGACACTGGTCCCTGCACTGTCCATCCCCTCAATGCCCCATCCCAGTGTGTCCCTGTGGTGTCCCCAGTGTGTCCCTGCGCTGTCCCCTTGGTTCCCCCGCTGTCCCCTCACTGTGTCCCTGTCCCCAGCCTGTCCCCAGTGTGTCCCTGGCTGTCCCCTTGGTTCCCCCGCTGTCCCCTCACTGTGTCCCTGTCCCCAGCGTGTCCCCAGTGTGTCCCTGCGCTGTCCCCTTGGTTCCCCCGCTGTCCCCTCACTGTGTCCCTGTCCCCAGGATGACCCCATGGCCATGACGACGCACGAGCTGCCCAGCTCCGCTGTCGCCTTCTCGGTGACAGGGCTGTCCCCAGGCCGCCCCTTCGAGCTGCTGGTCCAGGCCCGGCGGGGGCCGCACCTGGGGGCGCCCGCGGTGCTGCGGCTGCGCACAGGTGGGGACACCTGGGGACACCTGGGGACACCTGGGGACACCTGGGGACAGGGCAGGGGGCGGGATAACAGGAACGGGGAGAGGGTGGGGATGGCATGGGGAGGAGGATGGAGAGAGGGTCCTGCACCTGTGCACAGGTGGGGACACTTGGGGACACCTGGGGACATCACAGGGACACCTGGGGACACTGTGGGGACACCTGGGGACACTGTGGGGACAGGGCAGGGGGTGGGGAAACAGGAACGGGGAGAGGGTGGGGATGGGATGGGGAGGGGGATGGAGAGAGGATCCTGCACCTGTGCACAGGTGGGGACACCTGGGGACACCTGGGGACACCTGGGGACACCTGGGGACACCTGGGGACAGGGCAGGGGGTGGGGAAACAGGAACGGGGTGAGGGTGGGGATGGCATGGGGGAGAAGGTCCTGCACCTGTGCACAGGTGGGGACACCTGGGGACACCAAAGGGACACCTGGGGACATCTGGGGACACTTGGGGACAGGGCAGGGGGTGGGGAAACAGGAACGGGGAGAGGGTGGGGATGGGATGGGGAGGGGGATGGAGAGAGGGTCCTGCACCTGTGCACAGGTGGGGACACCTGGGGACACCTGGGGACACCTGGGGACACTGTGGGGACAGGGCAGGGGGTGGGATAACAGGAATGGGGTGAGGGTGGGGATGGCATGGGGGAGAAGGTCCTGCACCTGTGCACAGGTGGGGACACCTGGGGACACCAAAGGGACACCTGGGGACACCTGGGGACACCTGGGGACACTGTGGGGACAGGGCAGGGGGTGGGGAAACAGGAACGGGGAGAGGGTGGGAATGGCATGGGGAGGGGGATGGAGAGAGGGTCCTGCACCTGTGCACAGGTGGGGACACCTGGGGACACTTGGGGACACCTGGGGACACTGTGGGGACACCTGGGGACACTGTGGGGACAGGGCAGGGGGTGGGGAAACAGGAACGGGGAGAGGGTGGGGATGGGATGGGGAGGGGGATGGAGAGAGGATCCTGCACCTGTGCACAGGTGGGGACACCTGGGGACACCTGGGGACACCACAGGGACACCTGGGGACACTGTGGGGACAGGGCAGGGGGTGGGATAACAGGAATGGGGTGAGGGTGGGGATGGCATGGGGGAGAAGGTCCTGCACCTGTGCACAGGTGGGGACACCTGGGGACACCGTGGGGACATCTGGGGACACTTGGGGACAGGGCAGGGGGTGGGGAAACAGGAACGGGGTGAGGGTGGGGATGGGATGGGGAGGAGGATGGAGAGAGGGTCCTGCACCTGTGCACAGGTGGGGACACCTGGGGACACCTGGGGACAAGGCAGCGGGCACAGAGATGGAGTTGGGGACACAGCAGGGACAGGACTGGGAGTGGGGACAGTGGGTGGCATGGGGACAGGGTGGCATAGAGACAGTGGGCACAGGGATGGGGACAGTGATGACGTGGGGTCACCATGGGGACAGGGACAGGTGGCATAGAGACAGTGGGCACAGGGATGGCACAGGGTTGGGGACAGCGATGACGTGGGGTCACCATGGGGACAGGGACAGCGAGAGGACAAGGATGGAGTTGGGGCTGGCATGGGGACAGGGACAGCACAGTGTCACCGTGAAGGGGACAGCCCAGGTGTGAGGTCAGGAATGGCACAGGGGTGGAAATGGCACAGGGATGGTGACAGTAGGGTGACGGTGTGACATTAAACAGAGATGGGGTGGCACAAGGATGGGGTTGGGGACAGCGATGACGTCACCAAGGGGGTGGGGACAAGGATGGGAACAGGGACAGGGGTAACGTGGACATGGGGACAGGGCTGGGGATGGCCCAGGGATGGGGACAGGGATGTCCCCAGCCTCTGTGACAGATTGGTGACATGGCTCCCCTCTGTTCCACAGCGCTCACCCCGTCTGTGCCCCACCATGAGGGGTCCCCAGGGTCACCTCAGGGCTCCCTGGGGTCCCCAGCGGTGGCACCATCAGCCCGAGGACCCCCAGAGTCCCCTGGGTCACTGGGGTCCCCAGGGTCACCGGCGTCACCTGTGTCACCAGACGTGTCCTTGGGGTCACCCGGGTCCTTGGGGTCACCAGCATCTCCCAAGGTTCCAGCATCTCCAGCAGCTCGAGGGTCCCTGGGATCACCAGCACCCGCGAGGTCACCAGTGCCACCAGAGTACCCAGAGTCACCGGTGTCACCAGAGTCCTTGGAGTCACCGGTGTCACCAGAGTCCCCAGGGTCACCAGTGTCACCAGAGTCCCCAGAGTCACCAGTGTCACCAGAATTCCCAGGGTCACCCGTGTCACCAGAATTCCCAGAGTCACCGGTGTCACCAGAGTCCTTGGAGTCACCGGTGTCACCAGATTTCTCAGTGTCCCCAGAGTCCCCAGAGTCCCCTGTGTTTCCAGGGTACCCAGAGTCCCCAGGGTCCCCAGAGTCCCCCGGGTCCCCATGGTCCCCATGGTCCCCATGGTCCCCACAGTCCCCTGTGTCCCCAAGGTCCCCTGTGTTTCCAGGGTCCCCAGGGTCCCCAGAGTCCCCAGTGTCCCCAGGGTCCCCAGTGTCCCCAGAGCCCCCTGTGTTTCCAGAGTCCCCAGAGTCCCCTGTGTTTCCAGGGTCCCCAGGGTCCCCGGGGTCCCCAGGGTCCCCGGGATCCCCATGGCCCCCGCTGTCCCCAGGTATCCCCTCCCTGCAGGACCTGGTGGCCCGGCTGTCCCCGTACAGTGGCTCCCTGCTCCAACGTCTCGAGAGCCACCTCCGGGCCACCAACTTCCCCCTGCGTGGCGACCAGACGGTGACAGGGGTGGCCCGAGCCATCCTGGCCTACATCCTGCGGCGGCACCCGAGCCTGGGGACAGCGCTGGGACACACGGGTGCGTGTGGGGACACTGGGGAGGGGAGCAGGGGAGATGGGGACAGAGGAACAGCAGGGTGAGGGGGGTGGTGGGACAGGGATGGGGACAGGGACAGGGACAGGGACGGGGACGGGGACGGGGACAGGGACAGGGACAGGGACAGGGACAGGGACAGGGACAAGGACAGGGACAGGGACATCCCAGGGAGGGTGGGATGGTGGGAATGGGGGCACAGGGACAGGGACAGGGACAGGGACAGGGACATCCCAGGGATGGTGGGATGGTGGGAATGGGGGACAGGGACAGGGGCAGGGACAGGGACAGGGACAGGGACAGGGACAGGGACAGGGACAGAGACAGCGACAGGGACAGGGACGGGGACAGGGACAGGACAGGGACAGGGACATCCCAGGGACGGTGGGATGGTGGGAATGGGGGGACAGGGACAGGGACAGAGACAGGGACAGGACAGGGACAGGGACAGGGACGGGGACAGGGACAGGGACAGGGACAAGGGACAGGACAGGAAAGGGACATCCCAGGGAGGGTGAGATGGAGGAGATGGGGGGACAGGGACAGGGACAGGGACAGGGACAGGGACAGGGACAGGGACAGGGACAGGGACATTCCAGGGTGGGATGGAGGGAATGGGGGCACAGGGACAGGGACAGGGACAGGGACACTCCAGGGTGGGATGATGGGGATGGGGAGAGGGAAAGGGAGCGTGGGTGTGAGGGACATCCTGAGAAGGAGGACAATAACAGGGATCAGGGTGAGGGACACCAGGGGACGGAAATGAGAGGTGGGGTGGCAGGGATGTCCTGTGACACTCTCTCTGGGGACAGGGGACGATGGAAAGCAGGTGGCAGTGCTGGAATGGGAGGACTTGGAACGGATGAAACTGGAGGAGCCATCGAGGGACGTGGGGACAACAGGTACTGACATGGGGAATGATGGATGGGATGAGCTCAGGTGTTGGGCTTGATGACCCTTGAGGGTCACATCCAATTCAGAAGATTCTGTGATAGCTGGGGTGGAGAGAGGAAGGATGGGTGGGTGGAGTGATGGATGATGGATGGATGATGGATGATGGATGGATGGATGGATGGATGGATGATGGATGGATGATGGATGGATGGATGGATGGATGGATGATGGATGGATGATGGATGGATGGATGATGGATGGATGGATGGATGGATGGATGGATGGATGGATGGATGATGGATGATGGATGGATGATGGATGGATGGATGGATGGATGGATGGATGATGGATGGATGGATGGATGGATGATGGATGGATGATGGATGGATGGATGATGGATGGATGGATGGATGGATGATGGATGGATGGATGGATGATGGATGGATGGATGGATGATGGATGGATGATGGATGGATGGATGGATGGATGATGGATGGATGGATGGATGATGGATGGATGGATGATGGATGGATGGATGGATGATGGATGGATGATGGATGGATGCATGGATGGATGGATGGGTGGATGGATGATGGATGGATGGATGGATGGATGGATGGATGGATGATGGATGGATGGATGATGGATGGATGATGGATGGATGGATGGATGGATGGATGGATGGATGGATGGATGGCTCATGGATTAGAGAGATGGAGAGACTGATGAAAGGAAACATGAAAGGAGGAGGGAATGGGTGCAGAGATGGAGGGAGGCTGGAGACATGGATGGCCGTGTGAATGGACAGACAGACGCCTCTGCCATCACTGTTCCCACTCCGTTGCAGTCAAAGCCGAGCCAGAAGAGCAGCGTCCATCCCGGCCAGCCCTTGGTGACCTCAGTGTCTCCAGCGTCACCCCCAGCTCTGTGCAGCTGCACTGGACTGTCCCCGAGGGCTCCTTTGACTCCTTCACGCTGCAGTACCGGGATGCCCAGGGCCAGCCCCAGGCCCTGCCCATCGATGGCGGGTCCCGCTCGGTGACAGTGCCAGGGCTGTCCCCGTCCCGCCGGTACCGCTTCCACCTCTACGGGCTGAGGGGTGAGAAGAGGATCAACCGTGTCTCCATTGATGTCATGACAGGTGAGGGTGGATGGATGGATGGATGGATGGATGGATGGATGGATGGATGGATGATGGATGATGGATGGATGGATGGATGGATGGATGGATGGATGGATGGATGGATGGATGAATGGCTGGCTGATGGATGGATGGACCAACATATCCCATCTCATCTCGTCCCATCCTCACCTGCTATCAAGAACCCACTGACATCATCATCACCCATCATCATTGCTACCATCAACATCTATCACCCATCACCCATCCTTCCACCCAAGCTGTCCTCAGTTTCCCCCAGTCCCAAGTGCCAGCTCGGGGTGGGGTGGTGGACTGGTAACAGCATGGTGGGGTGGGTGGATGGATGGATGGATGGATGGATGAATGGATGGATGGATGATGGATGGATGGATGGATGATGGATGGATGATGGAAGGATGATGGATGGATGGATAGATGATGGATGGATGGATAGATGATGGATGGATGGATGGATGGATGGATGGATGGATGGATGATGGATGGATGGATGGATGGATGGATGGATGGTGACTGTGATGGGTAATGATGGATGGTGATGATAATGATGATGATCAATGGGTGTTGGGGCAATTTGCGGGAGGTTTGATGTATCAAATCGGTGTTTTGCTGGCTGGATGATCCACATGAGAGAGAAATTAAAGATCAGTTGAAGCGAAAGGTGCCTGCAAAGAGCCGTGCTTGAATGGATGAGTTGACGATGAAAGCCAGAATGAATGATCCAGGAGATGAAAGTGTGGATGGATGCTCAGATGGACACAGCCATCACCCTCACCTCTCCATCACAGATGCACAAGAGCCAGAGGAGCAGAACCTGCCCTCAGAGGAGCCCCAAGAGAAACCCCAACCTGAGGCCCCGGCACCTGAGGCCACTCCAGCACAGGCAGTGCTGGGTGACCTCAGTGTCACCAGCGTCACCCCCAGCTCTGTGCAGCTGCACTGGACTGTCCCCAAGGGCTCCTTTGACTCCTTCACGCTGCAGTACCGGGATGCCCAGGGCCAGCCCCAGGCCCTGCCCATCGATGGCGGGTCCCGCTCGGTGACAGTGCCAGGGCTGTCCCCGTCCCGCCGGTACCGCTTCCACCTCTACGGGCTGAGGGGCAGGAAGAAGATCGACCATGTGTCCACTGAGGCTGTGACAGGTGAGGGGCATGGTCAGAGATGGGTGGATGATGGATGATGGGTAGGTGGAAAGATGGAGGGGTGACGGGAAGGAGGATTGGGTGGGTTGAGGAAAGCGTGAAGGAGGTGCAGGAGTGGATGGATGGATGGACGGACGGACGGACGGATGGATGGATGGATGGATGGATGGATGGATGGAGAGATGGATGGATGATGGATGGATGGATGGATGGATGGACGGATGGATGGATGATTCATGGATGGATGGGGGATGGATGGATAATGGATGATGGATGGATGGATGATGGATGGATGGATGGATGGATGGATGGATGGATGGATGATTGACGGATGGATGGATGGGTGGATGGATAGATGAAGGGATGGATGGATGGATGGATGGATGGATGGATGGATGAATTGATGAATTGATGGACAGATGGATGATGGATGGATGGATGGATGATGTTTGGAGGATTGCATGGATGGACGCACAGTTAAGGTGAGAGATGGATGCATGGATGGATGGATGGATGGACAGAAGAAGAGATGAGCAATGGGTGGATGATTGAAAATGAATGGTGGCTCCTGGGTGGGTTGTTTGGTAGATTGAAGGATCAGGGGATGGTGGGGAATGCACCGACAGTGATGGATGCGATATCCATGTAGAGTGGCCTCCTGGCTGGATTGGCTGGATGAATGCTGAATGGACACGTGGCTGGACAGGCGGGCGTGCAGCTGAGCCCATGCCTGGTTGTTGCTCTGAGTGAGGGATTGTAGAGGAACAGGGGTGTAAGATTGTATTCAAACCAGATTAAAATAGGATTGGATTGAAGCACTGACTGAAGGAAACCAGACGGATGGATGGATGGATGGTGAATGGATGGTGGATGGATGGATGGATGGATGGATGGATGATGGATGGATGATGGATGGATGATGGATGGATGGTGGATGGATGGTGGATGGATGGATGGATGGATGATGGATGGATGGATGGATGGATGGATGGATGGATGGATGGATGGAGTGAGGGATGGATGGACAGATGGATGATGGATGGATGGATGATGGATGGATGGATGGATGGATGGATGGATGGATGGATGGATGGATGGATGATGGATGGATGGATGATGGACAGATGGATGATGGATGGATGGATGGATGGATGGATGGATGGATGGATGGATGATGGATGGACAGATGGAGGGATGGATGGATGGATGGATGGATGGATGCATGATGGATGGATGGATGGATGGATGGATGATGGATGGATGGATGACTTGATGGACAGATTGATGATAGATGGATTGATGGATGATGGATGGATGGATGGATGGATGGATGGATGGATGGATGGATGGAGGAAGATGAATGGATGAAGATGGATGATGGATGGATGGATGGATGGATGATGGATGGATGGATGGATGGATGGATGGATGGTGGATGGATGGACGGATGGTGGATGGATGGACGGATGAAGATGGATGATGGCTGATAGCTGTTGGGGCAGCTTCTCAGTGGTTTTACACGTCGGATCACTGGGTGGGTTGTTGGATGACCCAATGCATGGTGAGATTGAAGCAGTTGAAGGAAAATGTGCATGGTATGGGCTGTAGGTACATGGATGGACAGATGATGGGCGCTGGGATGAATGGTCCTTCAGATGAAAGTGAAAATGGAAGGATTTCTGCACTGTCTGGCGGGTGTTGGGATGGATGAGTGGATGGACACAGGGATTACCATGCTGTCATCCACTGCAGGCACAGAAGAGGCAGAGGAGATGCCCCTGCCCTCAGAGGAGCAAAAACATGAGAGACTTCAAACTGAGAGGCCTCCATCTGAGGCCCCCGTGCTGCAGGCAGAGCTGGGTGACCTCAGTGTCACCAGCGTCACCCCCAGCTCTGTGCAGCTGCACTGGACTGTCCCCGAGGGCTCCTTTGACTCCTTCACGCTGCAGTACCGGGATGCCCAGGGCCAGCCCCAGGCCCTGCCCATCGATGGCGGGTCCCGCTCGGTGACAGTGCCAGGGCTGTCCCCGTCCCGCCGCTACCGCTTCCACCTCTACGGGCTGCGGGGCAGGAAGAAGATCGACCATGTGTCCACTGAGGCTGTGACGGGTAAGGGAGAAGGTCAGAGGGAGGAAGGATGGGTGGATGTATGGAGGAAGAATAATGCAGATATGGGGAGATGGAGGGATGAAGGGATGGAGGAATGGGTGATTGGAGGAAGGGATGGAGTGGTAGAGGGATAGAGGAACACAGGGGTGGATGGATGGATGGATGGATGGATGGATGGTGGATGGATGGTGGATGGATGGTGGATGGATGGATGATTGCCAGAATGAATGGTCCAGGATATTGAAGTGTGGATGAATGAGTGGGTTGGTAGGTGCTGCATGGTTTTTTCGATGGAAGCAGCCATTAACATCCCCTTTCCATAGGAGCTGCAGAAGAGCCAGAGGAACTGCCCCTGCCCACAGAGGAACGGGAGCATGAGAAACCGCAAACTGAGGCCCCCACATCTGAGGCCACCCCAGCACTGGAAGACCTGAGGGTCTCCAGTGTCACCCCCAGCTCTGTGCAGCTGCACTGGACTGTCCCCGAGGGCTCCTTTGACTCCTTCACGCTGCAGTACCGGGATGCCCAGGGCCAGCCCCAGGCCCTGCCCATCGATGGCGGGTCCCGCTCGGTGACAGTGCCAGGGCTGTCCCCGTCCCGCCGCTACCGCTTCCACCTCTACGGGCTGAGGGGGGGCAAAATAATTGGCCGTGTCTCCATCGACATCAGCACAGGTGAGATGGAAGGTGGTCAGCAGGATGGATGGATGAACAGAAGATTGTCCATGGGAAGTGGGATTGGGAGGGATGGAGGCCTGGAGGGATGTGGGAAGAAAGAATGAGAGCTGAATACGGAATTGGGTGGCGGTTGTGACGATGGATGGATGGATGGATGGATGGATGGATGGATGGATGGATGGATCAAGAGATCCCACTCCCATTCAATCCCTATCTGTCATTGAGAAACCACTGACTGGGACACCATCCAATCAACCAATGGCCCTTCCACTGGCCTGGTGACTGACATTAACTGTCCACTATCATCATCATCATCATCATCATCATCATCATCCCTCTATTATCCATCATTATCATCCATATTTTTCATGTACCATGTATAAACACCACCATCATCATTCCTCAATCATCACCATAATTTTTTATCATCTTCCATCCATCCATTCTTCCATCCACCAATGGATCATTCTTCATCCATTAATAATGGGTGGATGGATGGATGGATGGACGGAGAGAAGATTGTCCATGGGAAATGGCGTTGGGAGGGATGGAGGCCTGGAGGGATGTGGGAAGAAGGAACGAGAGCTGAATATGGAATTGGGTGGGGGTTGTGATGATGGATGGATGGATGGATGGATGGATGGATGGATGGATGGATGAAGTGATCCCACTCCCAGTCCATCCCCATCTGTCAGTGAGCACCCACTGACTTGGGCACCATCCAATCAAACGCTGACCCTTCAACTAGCCTGGTGACCAACATTTGCTGTCCCCTATCTTCATCATCATCATCCATCCACTATCCATCATTATCATCCATAATTTTCATGTACCATCATAACCACCATGATCATCACCGTTCATTAATCATCATCATCATTCCTCAATCATCTTCCATCCATCCATTCTTCCATCCACCCACTGATCATTCTTCATCCATTAACGATGGATAGATGGATGGATGGATGGATGGATGGATGGATGGATGGATGGATGGATGGACGGAGAGAAGATTGTCCATGGGAAATGTCGTCATGAGGGACAAAGACCTGGAGGGATGTGGGAAGAAAGAACGAGAGCTGTATATGGAATTGGGTGGGGGTTGTGATGGTGGATGGATGATGGATGGATGGATGGATGGATGGATGGATGGATGGATGGATGGATTGCTGGTAAGTGGTGGGATGGACATTTGGATGGACACAGGCATTACCACAGCCATCACCATCCTCTCTCCATAGAAGCTGCAGAAGAGCCAGAGGAACTGCCCCTGCCCTCAGAGGAACCACAGCATGAGAAACCCCAAACTGAGGCCCCCACATCTGAGGCCACCCCAGCCCTGGGAGACCTCAGTGTCTCCAGCGTCACCCCCAGCTCTGTGCAGCTGCACTGGACTGTCCCCGAGGGCTCCTTTGACTCCTTCACGCTGCAGTACCGGGATGCCCAGGGCCAGCCCCAGGCCCTGCCCATCGATGGCGGGTCCCGCTCGGTGACAGTGCCAGGGCTGTCCCCGTCCCGCCGCTACCGCTTCCACCTCTACGGGCTGAGGGGCAGGAAGAAGGTTGACCGCGTCTCCATTGACATCATCACAGGTGAGATGGAACGTGAACGGGATGGATGATGGATGGAGGGATGGATGATGGATGGATGATGGATGGATGGATGGATGGATGGATGGATGGATGGATGGATGGATGAAGTGATCCCACTCCCAGTCCATCCCCATCTGTCAGTGAGCACCCACTGACTTGGGCACCATCCAATCAAACGCTGACCCTTCAACTGGCCTGGTGACCAACATTTGCTGTCCTCTATCATCATCATCATCATCCATCCATTATCCATCATTATCATCCATAATTTTCATGTACCGTGTATAACCACCACCATCATCATCACCATTCATTAATCATCATCATCCTTCTTCTATCATCATCCGTCCATCCATTCTTCCCACTGATCATTCTTCATCCATTAATGATGGGTGGATGGATGGATGGATGGATGGATGGATGGATGGATGGATGGACGGAGAGAAGATTGTCCATGGGAAATGTGGTCATGAGGGACAAAGGCCTGGAGGGATGTGGGAAGAAAGAACGAGAGCTGAATATGGAATTGGGTGGAGGTTGTGATGATGGATGGATGGATGGATGGATGGATGGATGGATGGATGGATTGTTGGTAAGTGGTGGGATGGACATTTGGATGGACACAGGCATTTCCACGGCCATCACCATCCTCTCTCCATAGAAGCTGCAGAAGAGCCAGAGGAACGGCCCCTGCCCTCAGAGGAACCGCAGCATGAGAAACCCCAAACTGAGGCCCCCACATCTGAGGCCACCCCAGCCCTGGGAGACCTCAGTGTCTCCAGCGTCACCCCCAGCTCTGTGCAGCTGCACTGGACTGTCCCCGAGGGCTCCTTTGACTCCTTCACGCTGCAGTACCGGGATGCCCAGGGCCAGCCCCAGGCCCTGCCCATCGATGGCGGGTCCCGCTCGGTGACAGTGCCAGGGCTGTCCCCGTCCCGCCGCTACCGCTTCCACCTCTACGGGCTGAGGGGCAGGAAGAAGGTTGACCGCGTCTCCATTGACATCATCACAGGTGAGATGGAACGTGAACGGGATGGATGATGGATGGAGGGATGGATGATGGATGGATGATGGATGGATGGATGGATGGATGGATGGATGGATGGATGGATGGATGAAGTGATCCCACTCCCAGTCCATCCCCATCTGTCAGTGAGCACCCACTGACTTGGGCACCATCCAATCAAACGCTGACCCTTCAACTGGCCTGGTGACCAACATTTGCTGTCCTCTATCATCATCATCATCATCCATCCATTATCCATCATTATCATCCATAATTTTCATGTACCGTGTATAACCACCACCATCATCATCACCATTCATTAATCATCATCATCCTTCTTCTATCATCATCCGTCCATCCATTCTTCCCACTGATCATTCTTCATCCATTAATGATGGGTGGATGGATGGATGGATGGATGGATGGATGGATGGATGGATGGACGGAGAGAAGATTGTCCATGGGAAATGTGGTCATGAGGGACAAAGGCCTGGAGGGATGTGGGAAGAAAGAACGAGAGCTGAATATGGAATTGGGTGGAGGTTGTGATGATGGATGGATGGATGGATGGATGGATGGATGGATGGATGGATGGATGGATTGTTGGTAAGTGGTGGGATGGACATTTGGATGGACACAGGCATTTCCACGGCCATCACCATCCTCTCTCCATAGAAGCTGCAGAAGAGCCAGAGGAACGGCCCCTGCCCTCAGAGGAACCGCAGCATGAGAAACCCCAAACTGAGGCCCCCACATCTGAGACCACCCCAGCACGGGCGGTGCTGGGAGACCTGAGGGTCTCCAGTGTCACCCCCAGCTCTGTGCAGCTGCACTGGACTGTCCCCGAGGGCTCCTTTGACTCCTTCACGCTGCAGTACCGGGATACCCAGGGCCAGCCCCAGGCCCTGCCCATCGATGGCGGGTCCCGCTGGGTGACAGTGCCAGGGCTGTCCCCGTCCCGCCGCTACCGCTTCCACCTCTACGGGCTGAGGGGCAGGAAGAAGATCGACCATGTGTCCACTGAGGCTGTGACAGGTGAGTGTGAAGGTCAGGAGGAGGAAGGCCAGGTGGATGTATGGCTGAAGAATTATGGAGATATGGAGATATGGATATATGGATATATGGATATATGGAGGGATGAAGAGTTGGTTAATTGGAGTAAGGGATGGAGTGTTGGAGCGATGGATGGATGGATGGATGGATGGATGGATGGATGGATGGATGGACGGATGGAGGGATTCATGGATGGTCCAATGGATGGACACATAAGTGAATGAATGGACTGGTTGGTGGGTGGTGGGATGCACGTTTGGAGGGACACATGGGTGCCTCCACCCATTACCATCTTCTCTCCAATGCAGCCAGTGAAGAACCCCTGCCCTCAGAGGAGCCCCAACAGGAGGAGCCCAAAACTGAGTCCCTGGCACCTGAACCGCCCCAGGCACGGGGAG
The DNA here is from genome assembly GCA_024362935.1 of Setophaga petechia. Taxonomy (NCBI): domain Eukaryota; kingdom Metazoa; phylum Chordata; class Aves; order Passeriformes; family Parulidae; genus Setophaga; species Setophaga petechia. The sequence goes on from JANCRA010000254.1 coordinate 129,305, forward strand.
TGCTGGGGGACCTGAGGGTTTCAAGTGTCACATCCAACTCTGTGGGTCTGCACTGGACTGTCCCCGAGGGCTCCTTTGACTCCTTCCTGCTGCAGTACCGGGATGCCCAGGGCCAGCCCCAGGCCCTGCCCATCGATGGCGGGTCCCGCTCGGTGACAGTGCCAGGGCTGTCCCCGTCCCAGTGGTATCGCTTCCACCTCTGCGGTTTGAAGGGAAGGAAGAAGATTGACCGTGTGTCCACCGATGTCATGACGGGTGAGGAGGAAAGAATGGTGGGTGGATGTATTGATGCAGAATAATGGAGATATGGAGAGATGGAGGGATGAAGGGATGGGTGATTGGAGGAAGAGATGGAATGGTGGTGGACAGGATAGATGGATGGATGGATGGATGGATGGATGGATGGATGGATGGATGGATAGGTAAATGATGGATGCCAGAATGAATGTTGCAGAGAATGAAATTGTGGGTATGTGGATGGAAAGGTAGAACGGTGCATGGTGGATGGCTGTTAGCATGGAAGTACCTGTGACCATCCGCTCTCCATAGGAGCAGCAGAAGAGCCAGAGGAGCAGAACCTGCCCTCAGAGGAACCGGAGCATGAGAAACCCCAAACTGAGGCCCCCACATCTGAGGCCACCCCAGCCCTGGGAGACCTGAGGGTCTCCAGCGTCACCCCCAGCTCTGTGCAGCTGCACTGGACTGTCCCCAAGGGCTCCTTTGACTCCTTCACGCTGCAGTACCGGGATGCCCAGGGCCAGCCCCAGGCCCTGCCCATCGATGGCGGGTCCCGCTGGGTGACAGTGCCAGGGCTGTCCCCGTCCCGCCGGTACCGCTTCCACCTCTACGGGCTGAGGGGCAGGAAGAAGATCGACCATGTGTCCACCGAGGCTGTGACAGGTGAGGGAGAAGGTCAGGGTGAGGAAGGGTGAGTGGATGTATGGATGAAGAATAATGGAGATAGGGAGAGATGGAGGGATGAAGGGATGGAGAGATGGGTGATTGGAGGAAGGGATGGAGTGGTAGAAGGATAGAGGAACACAGGAATGGATGGATGGATGGATGGAAGGATGGATGGATGGATGGATGGATGGATGGCTGGATGGATGGATGGATGGATTGCTGGTAAGTGGTGGGATGGACATTTGGAGGGACACAGGCATTTCCACGGCCATCACCATCCGCTCTCCATAGGAGCAGCAGAAGAACCAGAGGAACAGCCCGTGCCCACAGAAGAACCACAGCATGAGAAACCCCAAACTGAGGCCCCCACATCTGAGGCCACCGCAGCCCTGGGAGACCTGAGGGTCTCCAGTGTCACCCCCAGCTCTGTGCAGCTGCACTGGACTGTCCCCAAGGGCTCCTTTGACTCCTTCACGCTGCAGTACCGGGATGCCCAGGGCCAGCCCCAGGCCCTGCCCATCGATGGCGGGTCCCGCTGGGTGACAGTGCCAGGGCTGTCCCCGTCCCGCCGGTACCGCTTCCACCTCTACGGGCTGAGGGGCAGGAAGAAGATCGACCATGTGTCCACCGAGGCTGTGACGGGTAAGGGACAAGGTCAGGGTGAGGAAGGGTGGTGGATGTATGGATGAAGAATAATGGAGATATGGGGAGATGGAGGGATGAAGGGATGGAGGAATGGGTGATTGGAGGAAGGAGAGTGATGGAGGAATGGATTAATACAGGGATGGATGGATGGATGGATGGATGGATGGATGGATGGATGGATGATTGATGGTTGCCAGAATGAATGGTCCAGAATATGGAGATGTGGATGATTGAGCGGGTTGGTTGGTGGTGGATGGATGTTTGGACGGAAGCAACCATCCCCATCCGCTCTCCATAGGAGCTGCAGAAGAACCAGAGGAACAGCCCGTGCCCTCAGAGGAACCGCAGCATGAGAAACCCCAAACTGAGGCCCCCACATCTGAGACCACACCAGCCCTGGGTGACCTCAGTGTCACCAGCGTCACCCCCAGCTCTGTGCAGCTGCTCTGGACTGTCCCCGAGGGCTCCTTTGACTCCTTCACGCTGCAGTACCGGGATGCCCAGGGCCAGCCCCAGGCCCTGCCCATCGATGGCGGGTCCCGCTCGGTGACAGTGCCAGGGCTGTCCCCGTCCCGCCGGTACCGCTTCCACCTCTACGGGCTGAGGGGCGGCAAAAGGATTGATCGCGTGTCCACCGACACTGTCACAGGTGAGGGGGAAGGTCAGAGGGATGGAAGGATCACAAAATGGAGGCCTCAAGGGATCCCATGCCCATCTCACACCCTCCAGCGAGCTGCCGTTGACTCAGCACCATCTGATCAACCATCAACCCTTCCACCAACCCATTGGCTACCACCTCCCATCACCCATCATCCACCACCAGCAGCAGGAACCATCAACCATCCATTGTCATCCATCATCTTCATCTGCCATGAATCGCCATCATCATCATCCATCCATTATCATGCATCCATCTCTCCTTCCATGCTTCCCTCATCCTCTGTCCATCAAGGATGGACTCAAGGATGGATGAATGGAAGATTGTCCATGGAAATGCGGGTGGGAGGCATGAAAGCATGGAGAGATGTGATTAGAAGGAGACAGAGAGGTTGATATGGAGCTGTCCATGGGGTCGTGTTGTATGTTGGGTGTGTGATGGGAAGAATGGGTGGATGGATGGATGGATGGATGGATGGATGGATGGATGGATGGATGATGGATGGATGGTTGATGGATGGATGGATGATGGATGGAATGATGGATGGATGGATGGATGGATGGATGGATGGATGGATGGATGGATGGATGAATGGATGGATGGACAGCAGATTTGTGGATGTGTCAGTGGCTGGTTTGTTTCTTGGAGCTGGGAGGTGCACGGCAATGAAATTCTAGATGGGGGACTGGATTCAAGGAATGACTGAAAGAAACAGCACAAATCAGGCAGACGGTGCATGATGTTTTTTAGGGCAGATCGATTCTGGCTTGACGGAGCAGATCAGTGGTTGGGTGGTTGGACGATCGAATGGAGGTTTAAATAAAGAAGGAGCTTAGGGAAATAGTGTGTGAAAAGAAATATGACTGGAGGCATGGATGGATGGATGGATGGATTTAAGGACACCAGATTTATGGATGTGTCGGTGGTTGGTTTGTGTCCTGGTTTTGGGAGGTGAAGGTCAGTGAGAGTGCAGATGGAAGATTGGATTCAAGGACGGACTGACGGAAACAGGATGTATAAAGATGGATGATGTACAATGTTTTCCAGGGCAGATTGACTGTTGTTGGATAATGCAGAGCACATAGATGGTTGGGTGGTTGGATGATCAAATGGAGGTTGAAATTCAAGGAGTTGAAGGGAAAAGTGTGTGAAAAGAAAAATATTACAGGATGGATGGATGGATGGATGGATGGATGGATGGATGGAAGGAAGGATGGATGGATGAAGAATGGATGATGGATGGATGGATGGATGGAAGCATGGAAGGATGGATGGATGGATAGATGGATGGATGGATGGATGGATGGATGGATGGATGGATAGGTAGATGATGGATGAGAGAATGAATGTTGCAGAGAATGAAATTGTGGGTATGTGGATGGAAAGGTAGAACGGTGCATGGCGGATGGCTGTTAGCATGGCAGCACCCGTGACCATCTGCTCTCCATAGGAGCTGCAGAAGAGCCAGAGGAACTGCCCCTGCCCTCAGAGGAACCACAGCATGAGAAACCCCAAACTGAGGCCCCCACATCTGAGACCACCCCAGCACGGGCGGTGCTGGGTGACCTCAGTGTCACCAGCGTCACCCCCGGCTCTGTGCAGCTGCACTGGACTGTCCCCGAGGGCTCCTTTGACTCCTTCACGCTGCAGTACCGGGATGCCCAGGGCCAGCCCCAGGCCCTGCCCATCGATGGCGGGTCTCGCTCGGTGACAGTGCCAGGGCTGTCCCCGTCCCGCCGCTACCGCTTCCACCTCTACGGGCTGAAGGGAGGCAAAAGGATTGACCGCGTGTCCACCGACACTGTCACAGGTGAGGGGGAAGATCAGAGGGATGGGAGGATCACAAAATGGAGGCATCAAGGGTCCCATGCCCATCTCACACCCTCCAGCGAGCTGCCGTTGACTCAGCACCATCTGATCAACCATCAACCCTTCCACCAACCCATTGGCTACCACCTCCCATCACCCATCATCCACCACCAGCAGCAGGAACCATCAACCATCCATTGTCATCCATCATCTTCATCTGCCATGAATCGCCATCATCATCATCCATCCCTTATCATGCATCCATCTCTCCTTCCATGCTTCCCTCATCCTCTGTCCATCAAGGATGGACTCAAGGATGGATGAATGGAAGATTGTCCATGGAAATGGGGGTGGGAGGCATGAAAGCATGGAGAGATGTGACAAAATAGAATCAGAGAGTTTGATGTGGAACTGTCTAGGGGGTTGTGTTTTATGTTGGGTGTGTGATGGGAGGAATGGATGGATGGATGGATGGACAGATGGATGGATGAATGATGGATGGATGGATGATTGATGGTTGCCAGAATGAATGGTCCAGAATATGGAAATGTGGATGATTGAGCGGGTTGGTTGGTGGTGGATGGATGTTTGGATGGAAGCAACCATCACCATCCGCTCTCCATAGGAGCTGCAGAAGAACCAGAGGAACTGCCCCTGCCCTCAGAGGAACCACAGCATGAGAGACCCCAAACTGAGACCCCCACATCTGAGGCCACCCCAGCACTAGGGGACCTGATGATCTCCAGCGTCACCCCCAGCTCTGTGCAGCTGCACTGGACTGTCCCCGAGGGCTCCTTTGACTCCTTCACGCTGCAGTACCGGGATGCCCAGGGCCAGCCCCAGGCCCTGCCCATCGATGGCGGGTCCCGCTCGGTGACAGTGCCAGGGCTGTCCCCGTCCCACCGGTACCGCTTCCACCTCTACGGGCTGAGGGGCAGGAAGAAGATTATCCACGTTTCAACCGAGGTTATGACAGGTAAGAGGAAAGGTCAGGTGGAGTTAGGCTGGGTGGATGAATGCATGAAGAATAATGGATATATGGATATGTGGCAGGATCAAAGGATGGAGGAATGGGTGATTAGAGGAAGGGATGGACTGGTAGAGGGATGGAGGAATACAGGAAAGGATGGATGGACGGATGGATGAACAGATGGATGGATGGATGAATGGATGGATGGTCGGACAGTGGATTAATAGCTGAGCTGGTGGCTTGTTTATTTCATGGGTTTGGGACGTGCATGGCAATGAAATTGTAGATGGAGGATTGGATTGAAGGACTGACTGAAAGAAACAGGATTGATGAAGTCAGATGATGCATGATGATTTTAAGGGCAGATTGATGGTTGTTCGACAGAGAAGATCCGTGGTTGGGTGGTTGGATGATGAAATGGATGTTGAAATAAAGAAGGAGTTGAAGGAAAAAGAGTGTTCAAAGAAATATGGATGGATGGATGGATGATGGATGGATGGATGGATGGATGATGGATGGATGGGTGGAAGGATGGATGGATGGATGGGTGGGTGGATGGATGGATGGAACGATGGATGATGGATGGAGGGATGGAGGATGGATGGATGGATAGATGGATGGATGATGGATGATGGATGGATGGATGGATGGATGGATGGATGGATGGATGGACGGATGGATGATTCAATATATGGACACATGGCTGAATGGATGTATTGGTTGGTGGGTCGTGGGATGCACATTTGGAGGGACACATGGATGCCCATGGCCTTTTCCATCTTCTCTCCAATGCAGTCAGCGAAGAACCCCTGCCCTCAGAGGAGCCCCAACAGGAGAAGCCCCAACCTGAGTCTCCAGCATCTGAGGCCACCCCAGCACGGGCAGCTCTGGAAGACCTGAGGGTCTCCAGCGTCACCCCCAGCTCTGTGCAGCTGCACTGGACTGTCCCCGAGGGCTCCTTTGACTCCTTCACGCTGCAGTACCGGGATGCCCAGGGCCAGCCCCAGGCCCTGCCCATCGATGGCGGGTCCCGCTCGGTGACAGTGCCAGGGCTGTCCCCGTCCCGCCGGTACCGCTTCCACCTCTACGGGCTGAGGGGCAGGAAGAAGATCGACCATGTGTCCACTGAGGCTGTGACAGGTGAGTGACAAGGTCAGAGGCAGGAAGGATGGGTGGATGTATGGATGAAGAATAATGGATATTTGTCGAGATGGAGGGATGAAGGGATGGAGGAATGGGTGATTGGAGGAAGGGATGGAGTGGTAGAGGGATAGAGGAACACAGGAATGGACGGACGGATGGATGGATGGATGGATGGATGGATGGATGGATGGATGGATGGATGGATGGATTGTTGGTAAGTGGTGGGATGGACATTTGGAGGGACGCAGGCATTTCCACGGCCATCACCATCCGCTCTCCATAGGAGCTGCAGAAGAGCCAGAGGAACTGCCCATGCCCACAGAGGAACCGGAGCATGAGAAACCCCAAACTGAGGCCCCCACATCTGAGGCCATCCCAGCTCTGGGAGACCTGAGGGTCTCCAGCGTCACCCCCAGCTCTGTGCAGCTGCACTGGACTGTCCCCGAGGGCTCCTTTGACTCCTTCACGCTGCAGTACCGGGATGCCCAGGGCCAGCCCCAGGCCCTGCCCATCGATGGCGGGTCCCGCTCAGTGACAGTGCCAGGGCTGTCCCCGTCCCGCCGGTACCGCTTCCACCTCTACGGGCTGAAGGGAGGCAAAAGGATTGACCGCGTGTCCACCGACACTGTCACAGGTGAGGGGGAAGGTCAGAGGGATGGGAGGATCACAAAATGGAGGCATCAACGCAGAAGAGTTGGGGAGCTGTTTGTAAAGGTGGAGAGGTTGACACGGAGATGGATGGAGAGATTGATGATGGATGCATTTGTGTCGTGTTGGCTGGAATCATGAGGAGAGGGATGGACAGATGACGATGAGGATCATTGGATGCCTGAAGAACTGGATGGTGATGGGATCAATGGAGGGTCTGGTGGATGGGTGAGTGGTGAATGAACCAACAGACAGGTGAATGGACAGCTCGCTGGAGATGTCTCCATGGGTGGACTGTGAGATTCCGCTACGGACACCGGGTTTAAAGGGAGATTGGTGCATGGATGGATAAATGGATGGTGGGGGCTGTTGGTCAACAGGCAGGCAGGAAGGATCAATCATTGAGTGGATGCTTTCTGGGGTTTGTGACTGTTGATGGTGGACGGTGATGAGGAGGGGAAGCAGCAATGGGTGGAATTGGGCAGCGAGACGGGAGGCAGGGGGGAGATGGAGAGATGGCTGGGACCATGAGAAGGTGGTGTGATGGATGAGATGATGGATGGATGGATGGATGGATGGATGATGGATGGATGGATGGATGGATGGATGATGGATGGATGGATGATGGATGGATGGACGGATGGATGATGGATGGATGGATGGATGGATGGATGGATGATGGATGGATGGATGGATGGATGGATGGATGGATGGATGATGGTTGGATGGACGGATGGATGGACAGTAGATATTGTAAGAATCAAGATGATGGATGATGTTGATTATGACCATGATGGAGATGGTGGATGAGGGCAGATGCTCATCAGTGAGTCCATGGAACAGTCAGTGATTGATTGAACGGGCTGGGGTCAATGGGTGCTCAGCGACGGGTGAGGAGGGAATGGTGAGAGGGGACTGGGAGGAAATGGTGCATGATGGACATTGGGTGGATGATGGATGGACGTATGGACGGACATATCCTACACCCATCATTGTCCCCTTTCTGTTGTTGCTGTAGCTGACCCAGAGGATCTGCCCCCACCCTCAATGGACCCCACAACTGAGGCCCCCACAGCTCAGGACCACCAACCTGAGAACTCCCAAACTGAGGCCCCCTCGTCACGGGCAGTGCTGGGAGAACTGAAGGTGTCCAGTGTCACACCTGACTCTGTGGGGCTGCAGTGGAACATTCCTGAGGGCTCCTTTGACTCCTTCACGCTGCAGTACCGGGATGCCCAGGGCCAGCCCCAGGCCCTGCCCATCGATGGCGGGTCCCGCTCGGTGACAGTGCCAGGGCTGTCCCCGTCCCGCCGCTACCGCTTCCACCTCTACGGGCTGAGGGGCAGGAAGAAGATCGACCATGTGTCCACCGAGGCTGTGACAGGTGAGGGGCGTGGTCAGAGGGAGGAAGGGCGGGTGGATGTATGGATGAAGAATAATGGAGATATGGAGAGATGGAGAGATGGAGGAATACAGGGATGGATGGATGGATGGATGGATGGATGATTCATGGTTGCCAGAACGAATGGTCCAGAATATGGAAATATGGATGATTGAGCGGGTTGGTTGATGGTGGATGGATGTTTGGATGTAAGCAACCATCACTATCCCTTCTCCATAGGAGCTGCACAAGAGCCAGAGGAACTGCTCCTGCCCTCAGAGGAACCGGAGCATGAGAAACCCCAAACTGAGGCCCCCACATCTGAGACCACACCAGCCCTGGGTGACCTCAGTGTCTCCAGTGTCACCCCCAGCTCTGTGCAGCTGCACTGGACTGTCCCCGAGGGCTCCTTTGACTCCTTCACGCTGCAGTACCGGGATGCCCAGGGCCAGCCCCAGGCCCTGCCCATCGATGGCGGGTCCCGCTCGGTGACAGTGCCAGGGCTGTCCCCGTCCCGCCGCTACCGCTTCCACCTCTACGGGCTGAGGGGAGGGAAAAGGATTGACCACGTGTCCATCGACACTGTCACAGGTGAGAGGGACAGTCAGAGGAAAGTTGGGATGAACGATAGATGGAGGGACCGAGAGGTAGAGACATCAAGGGATGGTTCAATCAAGGGTTTCCATTTCCATCCCATCCCCATTCTACATCAAGCACTTTTCCAGTCTGGTATGGTCCAGTCAGCCATCAACCCTTCCACTGACCCACTGAGCAACACCCTCCATCATCCATCATCATCATCGTCATCCATCATCATGGTTCATCATCATCATCAACTATCAACTATGCATGGCCATCAGTGATATCCATTATCACCATCATCATCCATCTTCATGATTCATCATCATCATCATCAACTATCAACTATGCATGGCCATCATTTATATTTGTTATCCCCATCCATCATCATCATCGTCATCCATCATCATGATTCATCATCATCATCAGCTATTAACTATGCATCACTATCGATAATATCCATTATCACCATCCATCATCATCACCATCATCATCATCATTATTCATCATCATCATCAACCATCAACTATGCGTGGCCATCGTTAATATCCATTATCCCCATCCATCATCATCATCATGATTCATCATCATCACCAACTATCAACTATGCATGGCCATCAGTAATACCCATTATCACCATCCATCATCATCATCGCCAACTATCAACTATGCATGGCCATCAGTAATACCCATTATCACCATCCATCATCATCATCATCATCATCATCATCATGATTCATCATCATCACCTATCAACTATGCATGGCCATCAGTAATACCCATTATCACCATCCATCATCATCACCATCATCATCTCGATGATCTTCTGTCCACGAAGGATGAACAACTGAGTGGTCTTACAGATTCCGGTCTGGATGTTGGGTGGGTTCCTGTCCAAATTGAAGGAAGCAGGTGGATGGGTTGATGGGTGGTTGGGAAGGTGGGATGGATGGATGGATGGATGGATGGATGGATGGATGGATGGATGGACAATGGATGGTTGGATGATGGATAGATGATGGATGGAGTGATGGATGGATGGATGGATGGATGGATGGATGGATGGATGGATGGATGGATGGATGATGGATGGAGTGATGGATGGAGTGATGGATGGATGGATGGATGGATGGATGGATGGACGGATGGATGGAGTAATGGATGGATGGATGATGGATGGATGGATGGATGGATGGATGGATGGACGGATGGATGGATGGATGGATGGTGGATAGATGGATGGATGGATGGATGGATGGATGGATGGATGGATGGATGGAGGGTTCCTGCGATCCAGATACGTATCTTGATGAACAGAAGATTGTCCACATGAAGTGGGAGCTGGGAGTGGTGGAGGCAATGGGGAAATGTGGAGGAAAAGAAACAGAGATGATGGATGGGGGTTTGGGTTGGCTGTTGGGTGGGTGGTGGGATGGACAGATGATGGATGGATGGCGGTGATGGACAATGGGTGGGGGGACGGTTGGGTAGATGATGGATGGACATATGGATGAACACATGGACAGCCACACCCACCACTGTCCCCTCTGCACAGCAGCCACGGGCGAGCCAGAGGAGCCACTCTCCCCCTCAGAGGAGCCCCAGACTGAAGTCCCACCAACCAAGGACAACCAACCTGAGCACCCCCAAACTGAGGTCGCCCCAACACGGGCAGTACTAGAAGACCTGAGGGTCTCCAGTGTCACACCGAACTCTGTGGGACTGCACTGGAGTGTCCCCGAGGGCTCCTTTGACTCCTTCACGCTGCAGTACCGGGATGCCCAGGGCCAGCCCCAGGCCCTGCCCATCGATGGCGGGTCCCGCTCGGTGACAGTGCCAGGGCTGTCCCCGTCCCGCCGGTACCGCTTCCACCTCTACGGGCTGAGGGGCAGGAAGAAGATCGACCATGTGTCCACTGAGGCTGTGACAGGTGAGGGGAAAATCAGGGTGAGGAAGGGCGGGTGGATGTATGGATGAAGAATAATGGAGATATGGAGAGATGGAGGGAGGAAGGAATGGAGGAATGGGTGATTGGAGGAAGGGATGGAATGGTGGAGGAGTTGAGGAAATAGAGGGATGGATGGATGGATGGATGGATGGATGGATGGATGGATGGATGGATGGATGGATGGAAGGATGATGGATGGATGCATGGATGGATGGATGGATTGATGCATGGATGGATAGATGGATGGATGGATGGATGGATGATGGATGGATGGATGGATGGATGGATGGATGATGGATGGATGGATGGATGGATGGATGGATGGATGGATGCGCAAGCCAATAGATGGACACATGGGTGAATGGATGGATTGCTTGGTGAGTGGATGGATGGATATTAAGAGAGACACCTGGATGCCCTTACCCTTTACCATTTCCTCTCCAATGCAGCCAGCAAAGATCCCCTGCCCTCAGAGGAACCCCAAGAGGAGAAGCCCCAAACTGAGGCCCCCACATCTGAGGCCACCCCAGCAAGAGCAGCCCTGGGAGAACTGAAGGTGTCCAGTGTCACACCTGACTCTGTGGGGCTGCACTGGACTGTCCCCGAGGGCTCCTTTGACTCCTTCACGCTGCAGTACCGGGATGCCCAGGGCCAGCCCCAGGCCCTGCCCATCGATGGCGGGTCCCGCTGGGTGACAGTGCCAGGGCTGTCCCCGTCCCACCGGTACCGCTTCCACCTCTACGGGATGAGGGGCAGGAAGAAGATCGACCATGTGTCCACCGAGGCTGTGACGGGTGATGGGGAAGGTCAGTAAGTGAAAGTGTTGGAGAGGTGGCTGCAAGGATGGAGAGATCAAAGGATCCCACACCAATCCCATCCCTACCTGCCATTCTGTACCCACTGACACCAGCGTCATCCAATCGACCACTGACCCTCCCACTGGCCTGACAGCCATCATTCAGCATCATCCATCATCATCATCATCATGATTTAATTGGATAGATCCATTATCTGTCCAGCACAAATCACCGATCACTCCATTCCGGGGTGGCTCCACTTCTACCCAGTCACGCAGCTTGGTAGTGGAGGAGGTGTGGGAGTGTTAGCAAGGTAGAGGGATGGATGGATGGATGGATGGATGGATGGATGGATGGATGGATGGATGGATGTGAATGGATGGATGTGGATGGATGGATGGATGGATGGATGTGGATGGATGGATGTGGATGGATGGATGGATGGATGAATGAATGGATGGATGGATGTGGATGGATGGATGGATGAATGAATGGATGGAGGGATGATTGATGAATGATGGATCGATGGATGGATGGATGAATGGATGGATGGATGTGGATGGATGTGGATGGATGGATGGATGTGGATGGATGGATGGATGGATGGATGGATGGATGGATGGATGGATGTGGATGGATGGATGGATGTGGATGGATGGATGTGGATGGATGGACGGATGGATGAATGAATGGATGGATGGATGTGGATGGATGGATGGATGGATGAATGGATGGAGGGATGATTGATGAATGATGGATCGATGGATGGATGGATGAATGGATGGATGGATGTGGATGCATGTGGATGGATGGATGGATGATGGATGGATGATGGATGGATGGATGGATGGATGGATGGATGGATGGATGATGGATGGATGGATGGATGGATGGATGGATGTGGATGGATGGATGGATGATTGTGTTGATGATGGTGATTGTGATGATGAATGGATGATGATTATAGGTGATGGAAGATGGATGAACAATGGGTGATGCATGGACAATGGAATGGCAGTGGATGGACAGTGGATGGAACGATGGACGGACAGAGGATGGATGGATGGAAGTGGAGGGATGGATGGATGGATGGATGGATGGATGGATGGATGGATGGATGGAAGATGGATGGATGGACTGACGATGGTGTGTTGGGCCAGTTTATTGGTGGTTTTGAGGATCAGCTCAGTCATTTGATGGTTGGATGATCCAATGGAGGGAGAAGTTAAAGAGGAAGTTGAAACAAAAGTGTCATGGAAAGACTTCAAGAGATTGAAGGGATGGATGGATGGATGGATGGATGGATGGATGGATGGATGGATGGATGGATGGATGATGGATGGATGATGGATGGATGTGGATGGATGGATGGATGGATGGATGCATGTGATGGATGGATGATGGATGCATGTGATGGATGATGGATGGATGGCTGTTTGGATGGATCATAGATGGACTAGTTGATGGACAAGCCAGTGCCCAGGCCCATCAGTATCCTCTCTCCATCACAGCTGCAGCCAAGACAGAGGAGCTGCCCCCAACCTCCGAGGAGCCCAAAACTGAGGCCAGCTCATCTGAAGCCCTGCCAGCACGGGCAGAGCTGGGTGACCTCAGTGTCACCAGCGTCACCCCCGGCTCTGTGCAGCTGCACTGGACTGTCCCCGAGGGCTCCTTTGACTCCTTCACGCTGCAGTACCGGGATGCCCAGGGCCAGCCCCAGGCCCTGCCCATCGATGGCGGGTCCCGCTCGGTGACAGTGCCAGGGCTGGCCCCGTCCCGCCGGTACCGCTTCCACCTCTACGGGCTGCAAGGTGGGAAAAGGATTGACCACGTGTCCACCGATGTTGTGACAGGTGAGGAGGGCTCAGGCCCCATCTGCACCCGGGGGGCATCAAAGGTCTCACGTGGTCCTTCAGGCTTGGTGGGTCTGGGAAACGCTTCTGGGGCTTGAGATGAGGGTGGGAATGTGGAGGCCGGAGGGACGGAGAGTAGAGGGATGCGTGGACCCATGGATGGATGAGGGATGATGGTTGATGGGTTATGGATGATGGTGGGTTGATGGTCAATAGGTAGGTGGAAGGATCAATGACTGAACAGATGTTTCTGCGACCATCCATCCATCATCCATCCATCATCCATCCATCATCCATCCATCCATCCATCCATCCATCCATCCATCCATCCATCCATCCATCATCCATCCATCCATCCATCCATCATCCATCCATCATCCATCCATCATCCATCCATCCATCCATCCATCCATCCATCCATCCATCCATCCATCCATCATCCATCCATCCATCCATCCATCCATCCATCCATCATCCATCCATCATCCATCCATCCATCATCCATCCGTCGATCCATCCATCCATCCATCCATCCATCCATCCATCCATCCAGCCATCATCCATCATCCATGCATCCATCCATCCATCCACCCACCCATCCATCATCCATCCATCCATCCATCATCCATCCATCCATCCATCCATCCATCCAGCCATCATCCATCATCCATCCATCATCCATCCATCATCCATCCATCCACCCATCATCCATCCATCCATCCATCCATCCATCCATCCATCCATCCATCCATCCATCCATCCATTTATTTCATTCCTCTGTCCATCCATTCATCATCCTTTCAAGTGTTCAACCATCACCCACAGCAACCATCTCCTTCTGGTACATATTTGGATCCTTCCTTCCTTCCTGGAATCCTTCCTTGCTTCCTTCCTTCCTTCCTTCCTTCCTTCCTGGAATCCTTCCTGGAATCCTTCCTGGAATACTTAGTCCCTGGAATCCTTCCTTCCTTCCTGGAACCTTCCTTCCTGGAACTCTTCCTTCCTTGTCCTCCTCATTCCCTCCACCCACACGCCCTGTCTCCATCCCTCTTTGATCCTCCCTCCATTCCAGCTCCCTCCACGCTTCCCCACCCTCCCCTGCATGGTTTCACCAACTGCACCTTTCCACCACCCCATTCCCACCTGCCATGGAGCAAACACGGACACCGGCACCATCCAATCACCCACCGACCCTTCTCATGACACCATCACCATCCTCCATCCATCATCCATCCACCATCTGACACCCATCATCCGTCTTTCCTGCCCCATCCTACGGCCCAGCACAGGGTTGGGGTGATGGCACACTGATGGAGGATGAGGATGGTGATGGCCCGGTGGATGGGGGGCTCCTGGCTGGTTTGGGTGGGTCAATGATGAAGGCTCAGGTGGGCAGGTGGGAGCAGGTGTGGGTGAGCCTGGGGCTGGTTTGTGCCCTGGGTAAGGGCAGAGGGGTTGGGGTGAGGGTTGGGAGGTGAGGGCAGCTAAGGGGGATGGAGGGACGGAGCTTAGGAGTGAGTGAAGAAAAGAAGGATTGGTGAAGGATGGAAAATAATGGATGATGGATGGATGGATGATGATGATGATGATGATGATGATGATGGGTGTTGGGGCAGGCAGTTTCACAAATTTAATCAATGATTTGAGGATGGATGGATGGATGGATGATGATGATGATGATGATGATGATGATGGGTGCTGAGGCAGGCAGTTTCAGTGATCCAGTCAATGGTTTCATGATGATGATGATGATGATGATGATGATGATGATGATGATGATGATGATGATGGGTGTCGGGGCAGGCGGTTTCACAGATCCAATCAACAGTCTGATTATTGAATGGTTCAATGGAGGAAGAAGCAAAAGAATCAGTTGTAGGATTGAAAGCCACGTGGTTGGATTGAGGGATGGTGGATGATGGATACTGGAATGAATGGTCCAAGAGATGAAAGTGTGGATGGATGGATGGATGGATGGATGGATGGATGGATGGATGGATGATGGATGGATGGATGGATGGATGGATGGATGGATGGATGGATGGATGATGGATGGATGGATGGATGATTGTGTTGATGATGATCATTGTGATGATAAATGGATGATGATTATGGGTGATGGAAGATGGATGAACAATGGGTGATGCATGGACAATGGAATGGCAGTGGTTGGACAGTGGATGGAATGATGGACGGACAGAGGATGGATGGATGGAAGTGGATGGATGGATGGATGGATGGGTGGATGGATGGATGGAAGTGGATGGATGGATGGATGGATGGGTGGAAGATGGATGGAAGATGGATGGATGGACTGACGATGGTGTGTTGGGCCAGTTTATTGGTGGTTTTGAGGATCAGATCAGTCATTTGATGGTTGGATGATCCAATGGAGGGAGAAGTTAAAGAGGAAGTTGAAACAAAAGTGTCATGGAAAGACTTCAAGAGATTGAAGGGATGGATGGATGGATCATGGATGGATGGATGGATGGATGATGGATGATGGATGGATGATGGATGGATGCATGTGATGGATGATGGATGGATGGATGGATGGAAGTGATGGATGATGGATGGATGGGTGTTTGGATGGATCATAGATGGACTAGTTGATGGACAAGCCAATGCCCAGGCCCATCAGTATCCTCTCTCCATCACAGCTGCAGCCAAGACAGAGGAGCTGCCCCCGACCTCCGAGGAGCCCAAAACTGAGGCCAGCTCATCTGAAGCCCTGCCAGCACGGGCAGAGCTGGGTGACCTCAGTGTCACCAGCGTCACCCCCGGCTCTGTGCAGCTGCACTGGACTGTCCCCGAGGGCTCCTTTGACTCCTTCACGCTGCAGTACCGGGATGCCCAGGGCCAGCCCCAGGCCCTGCCCATCGATGGCGGGTCCCGCTCAGTGACAGTGCCAGGGCTGGCCCCGTCCCGCCGGTACCGCTTCCACCTCTACGGGCTGCAAGGTGGGAAAAGGATTGACCATGTGTCCACCGATGTTGTGACAGGTGAGGCGGGCTCAGACCCCATCTGCACCCGTGGTGCATCAAAGGTCTCACGTGGTCCTTCAGGCTTGGAGGGTCTGGGAAATGCTTCGGGGGCTTGAGATGGGGGTGGGAATGTGGAGGCCGGAGGGACGGAGAGTAGAGGGATGCGTGGACCCATGGATGGATGAGGGATGATGGTTGATGATGGGGGATGGGTTATGGATGATGGTGGGTTGTTGGTCAATAGGTAGGCGGAAGGATCAATGACTGAACAGATGTTTCTGGGACCATCCATCCATCCATCCATCCAGCCATCATCTATCCATCCATCCATCCATCCATCCATCCAGCCATCCAGCCATCATCCATCCATCCATCATCCATCCATCCATCCACCCATCCATCCATCCATGCACCCATCCATCCATCCATCCATCCATCCATCCATCCATCATCCATCCATCCATCCATCATCCATCCATCCATCCACCCATCCATCCATCCATCCACCCATTCATATATCCATCCATCATCCATCCATCCATCATCCATCCATCCATCCATCCATCCATCCATCCATCCATCCATCCATCATCCATCCATCATCCATCCATCCATCCTCCATCCATCCATCATCCATCCATCCATCCATCCATCATCCATCCATCCATCCATCATCCATCCATCCATCCATCATCCATCTATCCATCCATCATCCATCCATCATCCATCCATCCATCATCCATCCATCCATCATCCATCCATCCATCCATCCATCCATCATCCATCCATCCATCATCCATCCATCCATCCATCCATCCATCCATCCATCATCCATCCATCATCCATCCATCCATCCATCCATCCATCCATCCATCCATCATCCATCATCCATCATCCATCCATCCATCCATCATCCATCCATCCATCCATCCATCATCCATCCATCCATCCATCCATCCATCCATCATCCATCCATCCATCCATCCATCCATCCATCCATCCATCCATCTATTTCATTCCTCTGTCCATCCATTCATCACCCTTTAAAGTGTTCAACCATCACCCACAGCAACCATCTCCTTCTGGTACATATTTGGATACCTCCTTCCTTCCTTTCTTCCTTCCTTTCTTCCTTCCTTCCTTCCTTCCTGGAATCCTTCCTGGAATCCTTCCTTCCTGGAATCCTTCCTGGAATACTTAGTCCCTGGAATCCTTCCTGGAATCCTTCCTTCCTTCCTTCCTGGAACCCTTCCTTCCCTGTCCTCCTCATTCCCTCCACCCACACGCCCTGTCTCCATCCCTCTTTGATCCTCCCTCCATTCCAGCTCCCTCCACGCTTCCCCACCCTCCCCTGCATGGTTTCACCAACTGCACCTTTCCACCACCCCATTCCCACCTGCCATGGAGCAAACACGGACACCGGCACCATCCAATCACCCACTGACCCTTCTCATGGCACCATCATCATCCTCCATCCATCATCCATCCACCATCTAACACCCATCATCCGTCTTTCCTGCCCCATCCTACGGCCCAGCACAGGGTTGGGGTGATGGCACACTGGTGGAGGATGAGGATGGTGATGGGTCGGTGGATGGGGGGCTCCTGGCTGGTTTGGGTGGGTCCATGATGAAGGCACAGGTGGGCAGGTGGGAGCAGGTGTGGGTGAGCCTGGGGCTGGTTTGTGCCCGGGGTAAGGGCAGAGGGGTTGGGGTGAGGGTTGGGAGGTGAGGGCAGCTAAGGGGGATGGAGGGACGGAGCTTAGGAGTAAGTGAAGAAAAGAAGGATGGGTGAAGGATGGAAAATAATGGATGATGGATGATGATGATGGTGGTGATGATGATGGGTGCTGGGGCAGGCAGTTTCACAGGTCTAGTCAATGATTTCATGATGGATGGATGGATGATGATGATGATGATGATGATGATGATGATGATGATGTGTGTTGGGGCAGGCGGTTTCACAGATCTAATCAATGAATTGATGATGAATGGATGATGATGATGATGATGACGATGATGATGATGATGATGATGGTGATGATGATGGGTGTAGGGGCAGGCTGTTTCACAGGTCCAGTCAATGGTTTGATGATGGATGGATGGATGATGATGATGATGGTGATAATGATGATGATGATGGGTGTCGGGGCAGGCGGTTTCACAGATTCAATCAACAGTTTGATTATTGAATGGTTCAATGGAGGAAGAAGCAAAAGAATCAGTTGTAGGATTGAAAGCCACGTGGTTGGATTGAGGGATGGCGGATGATGGATGGATGATGGATGGATGGATGATGGATGGATGATGGATAGATGGATGGATGGATGGATGGATGGATGATGGATGGATGGATGATGGATGGATTGATGGATGGATGGATGGATGGATGGATGGATGGATGGATGGACGGTTCAATAAACATGTCAATTCTCACTCCTATCATCGTTGCTTCTCCATCACAGATGCAGCAGTGCCAGAGCAGCTGCCCCTACCCTCACAGGAGCCCCAACCTGAAGACCACAACCCTGAGCAGCCCCAAACTGAGCAGCCCCAAACCGAGTCCCACCAGGGCCAGGTGGTGCTGGGGAAGCTGAGGGTCTCCAGTGTCACCCCCAGCTCTGTGCAGCTGCACTGGACTGTCCCCGAGGGCTCCTTTGACTCCTTCACGCTGCAGTACCGGGATGCCCAGGGCCAGCCCCAGGCCCTGGCTGTTGATGGCGGGTCCCGCTCGGTGACAGTGCCAGGGCTGTCCCCGTCCCGCCGCTACCGCTTCCACCTCTATGGGCTGAGGGACAGGAGGAGGGTTGACCGCGTGTCCACCGATGTTGTCACAGGTGAGGAGAAAAGTCAGAGGGTGGAAGGACAGGGGACATGGAGAGATGAATGGAAAGATGGAGAAAAAGGTGGATTATGGATGGATGCCCGGAGGGTTGGATGGACCCGTGAGGAGAAGGATGGACATGAACATCGCTGGATGGCTGCAGAAATGGGGAGTGGAAGGCTGGGTGGAGGGCTGGGTGCGTGGGTGATGGATGGTGGGGGTTGTTGGTCTGTAGGTAGGTGGGATTTAGCATCAATCGTTAAACAGATGTTTTTTGAGATTTGTGACTGTTGATGGTGGACGATGATGTGGAGGGGATGGAGCTGTGGGTGGAATTGGGCAGGGAAACAGGAGACAGGTTGGAGGTGGAGAGATGGCTGGGACCATGGCAGGGTGGTGTAGGGTTTGATGTTTGGATGGATGGATGGAGGGAGGGATGATTGATGGATGGATGGTTGGATGGATGATGGATGGATGGATGAACGATGATGGATGGATGGATGGATGGATGGATGGATGGATGGATGGATGAACGGATGGATGGACGATGATGGATGGATGGATGGATGGAGGGAGGATGGATGGATGGATGGATGGATGGATGGATGGATGATTGATGGATGGATGGATGGATGGAGGGAGGATGGATGGATGGATGGATGGATGGATGGATGAATGGATGGATGATGGATGGATGGATGGATGGATGGATGATGGATGAATGGATGGATGGATGATGAATGGATGGATGATGGATGGATGCATGATGGATGGATGCATGATGGATGGATGGATGGATGGATGATGGATGGATGATGAATGGATGATGGATGGATGGATGGATGGATGGATGGATGGATGGATGGATGATGGATGGATGAATGGATGGATGGATGGATGGATGGATGGATGATGGATGGATCATGGATGGATGGATGGACGGTGGATGGATGGATGGATGGATGGATGGATGGATGGATGGATGGATGATGGATGGATGGATGATGGATGGATGGATGGATGGACGATGGATGGATGATGGATGGATGGACGGTGGATATTGTATGAATCAAGATGATGGATGATGTTGATTATGACCATGATGGAGATGGTGGATGAGGGCAGATGCTCATCGGTGAGTCCATGGGAGAGTCAGTGATTGATTGGATGGGATGGGGGTCATTGGGTGCTCAGCGATGGGTGAGGAGGGAATGGTGAGAAGGGCCTGGGAGGAAATGGTGCATGATGGACATTGGGTGGATGGTGGATGGACATCCCAATGCCTACACCCATCATTGTCCCCTTTCTGTCATTGCTGTAGCTGACCCAGAGGATTTGTCCCCACCCTCAATGGACACACCAACCGGGGACCACACAGCTGAGGATCACCAAACTGCACAGCCCCAAACTGAGACCCCTCCATCTGCAGCCCCCCCGGCACGGGCAGAGCTGGGTGACCTCAGTGTCACCAGCGTCACCCCCAGCTCTGTGCAGCTGCACTGGACTGTCCCCGAGGGCTCCTTTGACTCCTTCACGCTGCAGTACCGGGATGCCCAGGGCCAGCCCCAGGCCCTGCCCATCGATGGCGGGTCCCGCTGGGTGACAGTGCCAGGGCTGTCCCCGTCCCGCCGCTACCGCTTCCACCTCTACGGGCTGAGGGGAGGCAAAAGGACTGACCGCGTGTCCACCGACACTGTCACAGGTGAGGGGCATGGTCAGAGCAGTGAGGATGAGTGAATGAAGGGATGAAGGGTGGAAGATGGAGGGAGAGATGGAGGGACAAAGGGATGGAGGAACATGTTGGTGAATGAAAAATAAAGAGAGGTAGAGGAGTGAGTGGATGGAGGATGGATCAGTTGGTGGATGGATATGGATGGTGGTCTTGAATTGGTTGGTTGGTTGATCAGTAGATGGATGGATGGAAGGATGGATGGATGGATGGATGGATGATGGAGTGTTGGATGATGGATGGATGGATGATGGAGTGTTGGATGATGGATGGATGGATGATGGATGGATGATGGATGGATGGGTGGATGGATGGATGCATGGATATTGGGATGGAAGGATGGATGATCCAATGGATGGACACATTGGTGAATGGTGGGATGCACATTTGGAGGGACACATGGATGCCCATGCTCATTACCATCTTCTCTCCAATGCAGCCAGTGAAGAACCCCTGCCCTCAGAGGAACCCCAAGAAGAGAAGCCTCAACCTGAGGCCCCCACATCTGAGGCCACCCCAGCACGAGCAGCCCTGGGTGACCTCAGTGTCACCAGCGTCACCCCCAGCTCTGTGCAGCTGCACTGGACTGTCCCCGAGGGCTCCTTTGACTCCTTCACGCTGCAGTACCGGGATGCCCAGGGCCAGCCCCAGGCCCTGCCCATCGATGGCGGGTCCCGCTCGGTGACAGTGCCAGGGCTGTCCCCGTCCCGCCGCTACCCGCTTCCACCTCTACGGGCTGAGGGGCAGGAAGAAGATCAACCATGTGTCCACTGAGGCTGTGACAGGTGAGGGCATGGTCAGAGGTCCAGATGGGTCACAGTGTGAATGGATTCAGGGGTCATGGCCATCTCATCCCTGCCTGCCATCTGTAACCCACAGACCCCAGCTCAAGGCAATCAACCATCAACCCTTCTACCAACCCATCGACCAGCTCCTGCCCTCATCCACCACCATTGTCATCACCCTCTTTATCTATCACCCATCATCATCACCATCACTGTTGTCATCTTCCATCATGATCAGATCCATCCATGATGCTTGAGGAACCGAATGCTTGATTGGATTCTGGACTGGATTTTGAGTGGATTTCTTCCCAGGTTGATGGAAGAAGGTCAAGAGATGGATGCGTGGTGGGATGGAATTGGGAAGTAGAGATGGATGGTGCATTCCTGGTGGGTGGTTGGATGTCCTGAAGGTTGGAAGAATGTCCGTGGGAAATGGGTGGTGGAAGAGCTGTAAGCTTGGGTGGATGTGGAAAGAGTTGGAGAAGTGATTGCAGGATTGGGTTGGACGTTGGGCGAGATGGATGGATGGATGGATGGATGGATGATGGATGGATGGATGGATGGATGGATGGATGGATGGATGGATGATAGATGGATGGATGATGGATGGATGGATGGATGGATGATGGATGGATGGATGGACGGATGGATGGATGGATGGATGATGGATGGATGATGAACGATGTCTCTTTTTATGGATGATGAACTCACTTTTGGACACCCACCACCATCTCCTCTTCCTTGCACCTGCAGCCAACTTGGATGAGCTCCCCATGACTTCAGAGCATCTCCAACCTGAGGAGCCCCAACCTAAAGATCTCCCAGCTGGTTCCCCATCAACGGCCACCCCCCCGGCACGGGCAGTGCTGGGTGACCTCAGTGTCACCAGCGTCACCCCCAGCTCTGTGCAGCTGCACTGGACTGTCCCCGAGGGCTCCTTTGACTCCTTCACGCTGCAGTACCGGGATGCCCAGGGCCAGCCCCAGGCCCTGCCCATCGATGGCGGGTCCCGCTCGGTGACAGTGCCAGGGCTGTCCCCGTCCCGCCGCTACCCGCTTCCACCTCTACGGGATGAGGGGCGGGAACCGGACCCACCACGTGTCCACCGAGGCCGTCACCGGTGAGGGACAGCCGGGGTTCCTCCAGAACCCCTCAGGGAATGGAGCTGGAGCGGGATCAGGGCTGGGAACGGGACCCAGGAGGAACTGGGAGGAACTGGGGAACGGGACCGGGGAAATGGGGGGGACTGGGGGGCTCGGGGGGCACTGAGGATTTGGGAATTTGGGGGAAAGTGAGAACTGGGAGGGAATTGGGAACTCCCGAAGTTGGGAATTTGGGAGGGAATTGGGAATTCTCCAATTTGGGGATATGGGGTAAAGTGGGAACTGGGAATTCCCAAAGTTGAGAATTTGGGATGGAATTGGGAATTTACAAAGGTGGGAACTGGGGAATTTGGGAGGGAATTGGGAATTCCCAAATTTGGGGATTTGGGGGAAAGTGGGAACTGGGAGGGAATTGGGAATTCCCAAAGTTGGGAACTGGGGAACTTGAGAGGGAATTCAGAATTCCCAAAGTTGGAGATTTTTCGGGAAAGTGGGAACTGAGAGGGAATTGGGAATTCCCAAAGTTGAGAATTTGGGAGGGAATTGGGAATTCTCAAAGTTGGGAATTGGGGAGGGAATTGGAATTCCCAAAGGTGGGAATTTGGGACGGAATTGGGGATTCTCACAGTTGGGAATTGGGGATTTTGGGCGGGAATTGAGAATTCTCAAATTTGGGAATTTGGGAGGGAATTGCGAATTCCCAAAGTTTTGGATTTGGGGGAAAGTGGGAACTGGGTGGGAATTGGGAATTCCCAAATTTGGGGATTTGGGGGGAAGTGAGAACTGGGAGGGAATTGGGAATTCCCAAAGTTGAGAATTGGGGAATTTGGGAGGGAATTGGGAATTCTCAAAGTTGGGAATTGGGGAATTTGGGAGGGAATTGGGAATTCTCAAATTTGGGGATTTGGGGGAAAGTGGGAACTGGGAGGGAATTGGGTATTCCCAAAGGTGGGAATTTGGGAGGGAATTGGGAACTCCCAAAGTTGGGAATTGGGGAATTTGGGAGGGAATTGGGAATTCCCAAAGGTGGGAATTTGGGAATTTGGGAGGGAATTGGGAATTCCCAAAATTGGGAGTTTGGGGGAAAGTGGGAATTTGGGAGGGAATGGGGAATTCCCAATGTTGGGAATTTGGGAATTTGGGAGGGAATTGGGAATTCCCAAAGTTTTGGATTTGGGGGACAGTGGGAACTGGGAGGGAATGGGGAATTCCCAATGTTGGGAATTTGGGAATTTGGGAGGAAATTGGGAATTCCCAAAGTTTTGGATTTGGGGGAAAGTGGGAACTGGGAGGGGGATTGGGAGCAGCTGGGGCAGAGGGGAACTGGGAGCACTGGGGAAACTGGGACTGGGGGAACTGGGATGAACTGGGGTGAGCTGGGATGAACTGGGGTGAGCTGGGGTGAACTGGGGCAAACTGGGGCTGGGGTGGAACTGAGGACTGGGGAGACTGGGGGAAACTGGGACTGGGGAGAACTGGGGGAACTGGGATGAACTGGGGTGAACTGGGGATACTGGGACTGGGGGAACTGGGGGAACTGGGGGAACTGGGGGTACTGGGGCAAACTGGGGTTGGGGTGGAACTGAGGACTGAGGGAAACTGGGGGAAACTGGGGACTGGGGAGAATTTGGGGTGAACTGGGATGAACTGGGGGAACTGGGGGGAACTGGGGGAACTGGGATGAACTGGGGTGAACTGGGACTGAGAGTACTGGGGGAAACTGGGACTGGAGGGGGATTGGGAGCAGCTGGGGCGGAGGGGAACTGGGAGAACTGGGGAAACTGGAACTGGGGGAACTGGGGTGAATTGGGGGAACTGGGGGGAACTGAGGGAACTGAGGGAACTGGGGAAAACTGGGAAAAAAACAACAAAAAATTGAGGAAAAATTGGGGAAAAATTTGGGAAAAACGTAGGAAAATTTGGGAGAAAACTGGGAAAATTTGGGGGGAAATTGGGAAAATTTGGGAGAAATTTTGGTGAGAATTTGGTGAGAATTTGTCGGAACCGGTGTCCCGTGGGCAGCCCCGCTGCCGTTCCCGCACCCCCGGGACTGCGCGGAGGAGCAGCGGAACGGCCCCGCCCCCTCCGGCCCCGCCCGCATCTTCCTCAACGGGGACCCGGCCCGGCCCCTGCGCGTCTACTGCGACAGGGACACCGACGGGGGAGGGTGGACGGTGAGACAAACTGGGATGGACTGGGATAAACTGGGGGGAACTGGGATGAACTGGGATGGACTGGGATGGACTGGGATGGACTGGGGGGAACTGGGATGGACTGGGATGGACTGGGATGGACTGGGAGGGACTGGGATGGACTGGGATGGACTGGGATGGACTGGGATGGACTAGGATAAACTGGGACATGGACCCGGCCCGGCCCCTGCGCGTCTACTGCGACAGGGACACCGACGGGGGAGGGTGGACGGTGAGAAACAAACTGGGAGGGACTGGGATGGACTGGGATGGACTGGGATAAACTGGGACATGGACCCGGCCCGGCCCCTGCGCGTCTACTGCGACAGGGACACCGACGGGGGAGGGTGGACGGTGAGAAACTGGGATAAACTGGGATAAACTGGGATGGACTGGGATGGACTGGGATGGACTGGGATAAACTGGGATAAACTGGGATGGACTGGGACATGGACCCGGCCCGGCCCCTGCGCGTCTACTGCGACAGGGACACCGACGGGGGAGGGTGGACGGTGAGAGACAAACTGGGATAAACTGGGATAAACTGGGACAAACTGGGACATGGACTGGGACATGGACCCGGCCCGGCCCCTGCGCGTCTACTGCGACAGGGACACCGACGGCGGGGGGTGGACGGTGAGAAACAAACTGGGATGGACTGGGATGGACTGGGGGGAACTGGGATGGACTGGGATGGACTGGGATGGACTGGGATGGACTGGGATAAACTGGGATGGACTGGGACATGGACTGGGACATGGACCCGGCCCGGCCCCTGCGCGTCTACTGCGACATGGACACCGACGGGGGAGGGTGGACGGTGACACTGGGATGGACTGGGACAAACTGGGATGGACTGGGAGGGACTGGGAGGGACTGGGATGGACTGGGATGGACTGGGATGGACTGGGATAAACTGGGATGGACTGGGATGGACTGGGATGGACTGGGATGGACTGGGATAAACTGGGATGGACTGGGATGGACTGGGATGGACTGGGATAAACTGGGATGGACTGGGATGGACTGGGATGGACTGGGATGGACTGGGATGGACTGGGATAAACTGGGATGGACTGGGGGGAACTGGGACATGGACCCGGCCCGGCCCCTGCGCATCTACTGCGACATGGACAACGACGGGGGCGGCTGGACGGTGAGAGAGACTGGGGAAACTGGGACAAACTGGGACAAACTGGGATGGACTGGGACAGACTGCGACAGGGACACCGACGGGGGCGGGTGGACGGTGAGAGATGGACTGGGAGGGACTGGGATGGACTGGGGGGAACTGGGATGGACTGGGGGGCACTGGGATGGACTGGGATGGACTGGGATGGACTGGGATGGACTGGGATGAACTGGGATGGACTGGGATGAACTGGGATGGACTGGGATGGACTGGGATGGACTGGGATGAACTGGGATGGACTGGGATGGACTGGGATGGACTGGGATGGACTGGGGGGAACTGGGATAGACTGGGATGGACTGGGGGGCACTGGGATAGACTGGGATGGACTGGGGGGCACTGGGATAGACTGGGATGGACTGGGGGGCACTGGGATGGACTGGGATGAACTGGGGAGAACTGGGATGGACTGGGATGGACTGGGATGAACTGGGATGGACTGGGGGGCACTGGGATGGACTGGGATGGACTGGGAGGCACTGGGGGGAACTGGGATGGACTGGGATGGACTGGGAGGGACTGGGATGGACTGGGATGGACTGGGATGGACTGGGATGGACTGGGAGGGACTGGGGGAACTGGGATGGACTGGGGGGAACTGGGATGGACTGGGATGGACTGGGAGGGACTGGGATGGACTGGGATGGACTGGGGGGCACTGGGATGGACTGGGATGGACTGGGATGGACTGGGATGGACTGGGGGGCACTGGGATGGACTGGGATGGACTGGGATGGACTGGGATGCAAACGGCGATGTGGAGGCTCAGGGGGTTTTGGGGGTCTGGGGGGCTCAGGGGGTTCTGGGATCAGGGCGGATTTGGGGTCTGGGGGGATTTTCGGGGTCTGGGGGTGTCAGGGGGGTTTGGGGGTTTTGGGCTCAGGGGGATTTGGGCTCAGGGGGTTTTTGGTTTTTTGGGGTCTGGGGGTTTTGGGATCAGGGGTTTTTGGGGTGTCCCTCAAGGGGTTTTTGGTGTTTTGGGGTTTTGGGGTTTCGGGCTCAGGGGTTTTTGGGGTCTGGGGGTTTTGGGGTTTCGGGCTCAGGGGTTTTGGGTTTTTGGGGTTTTGAGCTCAGGGGTTTTTGGGGTTTCGGGCTCAGGGGTTTTGGGGTTTTTGGGGTTTCGGGTTCAGGGGTTTTGGTGTTTTCGGTTTTTGGGGTTTCGGGCTCAGGGGTTTTTGGGGTTCTTGGTGTTTTGGGTTTTTGGGGTTTCGGGCTCAGGGGTTTTGGGGTTTTTGGGGTTTCGGGCTCAGGGGGTTTTTGGTTTTTGGTTTTTTGGGGTTTTTGGGGTTTCGGGCTCAGGGGTTTTAGGGTTTTTGGGGTTTTTGGTGTTTGGTGTTTTGGGGTTTCGGGCTCAGGGGTTTTTGGGGTTTGGTGTTTTGGGGTTTCGGGCTCAGGGGTTTTGGGGTTTTTGGGGTTTCGGGTTCAGGGGTTTTGGTGTTTTCGGTTTTTGGGGTTTCGGGCTCAGGGGGTTTTTGGGGTTCTTGGTGTTTTGGGTTTTTGGGGTTTCGGGCTCAGGGGGTTTTGGGGTTTTTGGAGTTTCGGGCTCAGGGGATTTTTGGTTTTTGGTTTTTTGGGGTTTTTGGGGTTCCGGGCTCAGGGGTTTTGGGGTTTTTGGGGTTTCGGGCTCAGGGGGTTTTTGGTGTTTTGGGTTTTTGGGTTTTGGTGTTTTGGGGTTTCGGGCTCAGGGGTTTTGGGGTTTTGGGGTTTTTGGGGTTTCGGGCTCAGGGGTTTTTGGGGTGTGGGGGTTTTGGGGTTTCGGGCTCAGGGGGTTTTTGGGGTTTTTGGGGTTTTTGGGGTTTCGGGCTCAGGGGTTTTTGGGGTGTGGGGTTTTTGGGGTTTTGGGCTCAGGGGTTTTGGGGTTTTGAGGTTTTTGGGGTTTCGGGCTCAGGGGTTTTGGGGTTTTTGGGGTTTCGGGCTCAGGGGATTTTTGGTTTTTGGTTTTTTGGGGTTTCGGGCTCAGGGGTTTTTGGTTTTTTGGGGTTTTTGGGGTTTCGGGCTCAGGGGTTTTGGTGTTTTGGGGTTTCGGGCTCAGGGGGTTTTTGGTTTTTTGGGGTTTCGGGCTCAGGGGTTTTTGGGGTTTTGGGTTTTTGGGGTTTCGGGCTCAGGGGTTTTTGGTGTTTGGGGTTTTTGGGGTTTCGGGCTCAGGGGGTTTTTGGGGTGCCCCGTTCCAGGTGTTCCAGCGGCGCCAGGACGGCAGCACGGATTTCTGGCGGGGCTGGGGCCGAGTACGAGCGCGGCTTCGGCAACGTCAGCGGAGAGTTCTGGCTCGGTCAGCGGCCGAAATCCCAAAATTGGGAAAAAATGGGGAAAATTGGGGAAAAGATGCACGAAAATTTGGGAAAAAATGGGGAAAATTGGGGAAAAGATGCGCGAAAATTGGGAAAAAAATGGGGAAAATTGGGGAAAAGATGCGCGAAAAGTTGGGGGAAAATCGGGAAAAAATTGGGAAAAATTTGGGAAAAAATGTGCGAAAATTTGGGGGAAATTCGGGAAAAATTTGGGAAAAGATGCGGGAAAATTTGGGAAAAAATTGGGGAAAAATGTGGGAAAATTTGGGAAAAAACACAGAAAAATTTGGGGGAAAATTGGGAAAAATTGGGGAAAAATTGGGGAAAAATTGGGAAAATTTGGGGAAAAATTGGGGAAAAGATGTGCGAAAATTTGGGGGAAAATCGGGAAAAAATTGGGAAAAAATGCGGGAAAATTTGGGAAA
This sequence comes from Setophaga petechia, assembly GCA_024362935.1. Lineage (NCBI taxonomy): Eukaryota > Metazoa > Chordata > Aves > Passeriformes > Parulidae > Setophaga > Setophaga petechia. The sequence continues at coordinate 158,160 of JANCRA010000254.1, forward strand.
AAATTGGGGAAAAATGTGGAAAATTTTGGGAAAAAACATGGAAAATTTGGTCGAAAATTGGGAAAAATTGGGGAAAAAGTGGGGAAAAATTGGGGAAAAGATGTGCGAAAATTTGGGGGAAATTCGGGAAAAATTTGGGAAAAAATGCGGGAAAATTTGGGAAAAAATTGGGGAAAAATGTGGGAAAATTTGGGAAAAAACACAGAAAAATTTGGGGGAAAATTGGGAAAAATTGGGAAAAATACGGAAAAATTTAGGAAAAATTTGGGGGGAAATGTGGGAAAATTTGGGAAAAAAATTGGAAAATTTGGGGAAAATCCAGAAAAATTTGGGAAAAATCTGGGAAAATTTGGGGAAAAATTGGGGAAAATGTGGGGAAAATTTGGGGAAAATACGGAAAAATATGGGAAAATTTTGTAAAAAACCTGGAGAATTTTGGGAAAAATTTGGGAAACAAATCGGAAGAATTTGGGAAAAAAATCTTGGAAAATTTGGGGGAAAATTTGGGAAAAATTTGGAAGAATCCAGAAAAAACTGGGAGAAAATTTGGGTAAAATTTGGGGGAAATCTGGAAAAATTTGGGGGAAAATGTAGGAATATTTGGGAAAACATGTGGGATAATTTGGGGAAAATTTGGGGAAAAAACCCGGAAAATTTTGGGAAAAATAGGGAAAATATGGGAAATTTTTGGAAAAAACACGGAAAAATTCGGGAAAATTTGGGGAAAAACACAGAAAAATTTGGGAAAAAAATTTGGGAAAAGATGTGGGAAAATTTGGGGGAAATTCGGGAAAAATTTGGGGGGAAAATGCGGGAAAATTTGGGGAAAATAGGGAAAAATATGGGAAAATTTTGGAAAAAGCACGGAAAACTTTGGGAAAATTTTGGGGAAAAATGTGGGAAAATTTGGGAAAAAAATCTTGGAAAATTTGGGAGAAAATTTGGGAAAATTTGGGAAAAAATTGGGGAAAAACACTAAAAAATTTGGGGAAGAATCGGAAAAATTTGGGAAGAATTTGGGAAAAACACTGAAAAAATTTGGGAAAAAATTTGGGAAAACCACGGAAATATATAGGAAAATTTTGGAAAAAAACAGGAAAATTTTGGGAAAAAATCAGAAAAATTTGGGAAAAAATGTGGGAAAATTTGGGGAAAAAATGGGGAAAAAACCCGGAAAATTTTGGGAAAAATATGGGAAAATTTTGGAAAAACACGGAAAATTTTGGGAAAAATTTGGGAAAAATCCGGAAAATTTGGGAAAAAAAACAGAAAAAAACATGGAAAAAAACAAAGAACTTTGGGGAAAATTTGGGGAAAAACACGGAAACATTGGGGAAAAAAAAAAATGGAAAATTTGGGGAAAATTTGGGAAAAACGCGGAAAAATTTGGTAGAAACCACAAAATACTGGGGAAAAATTGGGAGAAATTTGGAAAAAATTTTGGGAAAAGATGTGGGAAAAGTTGGGGAAAATTCGGGAAAAAACACTGAAAAATTCGGGGAAAAAGCCGGAAAAAATTTGGGAAACTTTTGGGGAAAGTTTGGGAAAAAAACCCCAGAAAAATTTGGGAAAAATTTGGGAAAATCATGGAACAGTTTGGGGTGCACGGGGGGTCCTGGGGCTGTGTTGGGGTCCCTGACATTTTCGGGCTGGTTTTGGGGTATTTTTGGGGTATTTTGGGGTGTTTTGGGGTGTTTTTGGGGTTATTTTCGGGGTGTTTTCGGGCTGTTTTTGGGGTATTCTCGGGGTGTTTTTTGGGGTATTTTCGGGGTGTTTTTGGGGGTGTTTTTGGGGGTGGTTTTGGGGTATTTTTGGGCTGGTTTTGGGGTATTTTTTGGGGTGTTTTTGGGTTGTTTTCGGGGTATTTTTGGGGTATTTTTGGGGTATTTTGGGGTGTTTTGGGGTGTTTTGGGGTGTTTTGGGGTATTTTCGGGGTGTTTTCGGGGTGGTTTTGGGGTATTTTCGGGGTGTTTTCGGGGTGTTTTTGGGGTGGTTTTGGTGTGTTTTTTGGGGTATTTTTGGGGTGTTTTTTGGGGTATTTTCGGGGTGGTTTTGGGCTGTTTTCGGGCTGGTTTTGGGGTATTTTTGGGGTATTTTCGGGGTGTTTTTTGGGGTTATTTTCGGGGTGTTTTCGGGCTGTTTTTGGGGTATTCTCGGGGTGGTTTCGGGGTGTTTTTGGGGTATTTTCGGGGTATTTTTGGGGTATTTTCGGGGTGGTTTTGGGGAATTTTCGGGGTATTTTCGGGGTGTTTTCGGGGTATTTTTGGGGTGGTTTTGGGGTGTATTTTGGGGTATTTTCGGGGGTGTTTTCGGGGTATTTTTGGGGGTATTTTCGGGGTGGTTTTGGGGAATTTTCGGGGTATTTTTGGGGTGTTTTCGGGGTATTTTTGGGGGGTATTTTCGGGGTGGTTTTGGGGAATTTTCGGGGTATTTTTGGGATATTTTCGGGCTGTTTTGGGGGTATTTTTGGGCTGGTTTTGGGGTGTTTTCGGGGTATTTTCGGGCTGTTTTGGGGGTATTTTTGGGCTGGTTTTGGGGTGTTTTCGGGGTATTTTCGGGCTGTTTTGGGGGTATTTTCGGGCTGTTTTTGGGGTATTCTCGGGGTGTTTTTTGGGGTATTTTCGGGGTGGTTTTGGGCTGTTTTTGGGGTATTTTCGGGTGTTTTCGGGGTTTCCCTGATGCATTTTTTGGGGTGTTTTTGGGGTATTTTCGGGCTGTTTTGGGGTATTTTCGGGCTGGTTTTGGGGTATTTTTGGATTGTTTTTGGGCTGTTTTCGGGTGTTTTCGGGGTATTTTTCGGGGTGTTTTCGGGGTATTTTTGGGGGTATTTTCGGGGTGTTTTTGGGGTATTTTTGGGGTGTTTTCGGGGTATTTTTTGGGGTGTTTTCGGGGTATTTTTGGGGGTATTTTCGGGGTGGTTTTGGGGAATTTTCGGGGTATTTTCGGGGTGTTTTTTGGGGTATTTTCGGGCTGGTTTTGGGGCTGGTTTTGGGGTATTTTTGGGGTGTTTTCGGGCTGTTTTTGGGGTATTCTCGGGGTGTTTTTTGGGGTATTTTCGGGCTGGTTTCGGGGTGTTTTCGGAGTGTGTTTGGGGGTATTTTCGGGGTGTTTTTGGGATGTTTTCGGGGTATTTTTGGGGTGTATTTTTGGGGTATTTTTGGGGTGTTTTTGGGATATTTTCGGGCTGTTTTGGGGGTATTTTTGGGCTGGTTTTGGGGTGTATTTTGGGGTATTTTGGGCTGTTTTCGGGGTGTTTTCGGGGTGATTTTGGGCTGTTTTCGGGGTGTCTCTGACTCATTTTTGGGGGTGTTCCAGGTAACGCGGCCCTGCACGCGCTCACGGCCGCGGCGCGCACGGAGCTGCGCGTGGAGCTGCGCAGCGGCGCCGACTCCGCCTTCGCGACATATCGCGACTTCCGCGTGGGCGGGGCCGCCGAGCGATACCGGCTGAGCGTGGGCGCGTACGAGGGAACCGCCGGTGAGGGGGCGGGGGGGTCCTGGGGGGGTTTGGGGGGATTTTGGGGGGTCCTGGGGGGATTTTGGGGGTTTTGAGGGGATTTTGGGGGGTCCTGGGGGGGTTTGGGGGGTCCTGGGGGGGTTTGGGAGTCCCGTTTGGGGTCCTGGGGGGTTTGGGGGGATTTTGGGGGGTCCTGGGTGGGTCCTGGGGGGGTTTTGGAGGTCCTGGGGGATTTTGGGGGAATTTTGGGGGGTCCTGGGGGGTTTGGAGCTCCTGGAGGAATTTTGGGGGTCCTGGGGGGATTCTGGGGGTCCCTTTCGGGGTCCTGGGGGGATTCTGGGGGTCCTGGAGGGGTTTTGGGGGGATTTTGGGGGGTCCTGGGGGGATTTAGGGGGTCCTGAGGGAATTTTGGGGGGATTTTGGGGGGTCCCTGAGATGTCCTGAGGGATTTTGGGGGGTCCTGGGGGGATTTTGGGGGTCCCTGGGGGGATTTTGGGGGTCTCGTTTGGGTCCTGGGGGGATTTTTGGGGGTCCCATTTGGGGGTTCTGGGGGAGTTTGGGGGGCCCTGGAGGGGATTTTGGGGGTCCCTGGGGGCATTTTGGGGGTCCCTGGGGGGTCCTGGGGGGATTCTGGGGGGTCCTGGGGGGTTTGGGGGTCCCATTTGGAGTCCTGGGGGGGTTTTGGGGGTCCTGGGGGGGGTTTTGGGGGTCCTGGGGGGATTTTGGGGGGATTTTGGGGGGTCCTGGGGGGATTTTGGGGGTCCCGTTTGGGGTCCTGGGGAGGTTTTGGGGGTCGCATTTGGGGTCCTCGGGGGGGTTTGGGGGGCCCTGGGGGGATTTTGGGGTTCCTGGGGGGATTCTGGAGGGTCCTGGGGGGATTTTGGGGGTCCCGTTCGGGGTTTTGGGGGATTTTGGGGGTCCCATTCAGGGTCCTGGGGGAGTTTTTGGGGGTCCTGGGGGATTCTGGGGGTCCTGAGGGGTTTTGAGGGGATTTTGGGGGGTCCTGGGGGGTTTGGGGGTCCCGTTTGGGGTCCTGGGGTGGTTTTGGAGTCCTTCGGGGATTTTGGAGCTCTGAGGGGATTTTGGGGGTCCTGGGGGGATTTTGGGGGTCCCGTTCGGGTCCCAGTGGGATTTTGGGGTTCCATTTGGGGTCCTGGGGGGATTCTGGGGGTCCCGTTTGGGGATTCTGGGGGGGTTTGGGGGGTCCTGGGGGCGATTTTGGGGGGTCCTGGGGGGATTTTGGGGGATTTTGGGGGGGTTTGGGGGTCGCATTTGGGGTCATGGGGGGGTTTCGGGGGGATTCTGGGGGGGTTTTTGGGAGGATTTTGGGGGTTTTGAGGGGATTTCGGGGGGTCCTGGGGGGATTTTGGGGGTCTTGAGGGGGTTTTGGGGGTCCCATTCAGGGTCCTGGGGGGATTTTGGGGGTCTTGAGGGGGTTTTGGGGGTCCCATTCAGGGTCCTGGGGGGATTTTGGGGGGATTTTGGGGGTCCCATTTGGGGTCCTGGGGCGGTTTTGGGGGGGATTCTGGGGGGGTCCTGGGGGGATTTTGGGGGGTCCCTGGGGGGGTTTTGGGGGTCCCGTTTGGGGTGCTGGGGAGATTTTGGGGGTCTTGAGGGGGTTTTGGGGGTCCTGGGGGATCCTGGGGGGATTTTGGGGGGGTTTGGGGTCCCTTTTGGGGGATTTTGGGGTCCTTGGGGGATTTAGGATCCCATTTGGGATCCTGGGGGGGTTTTTGGAGATTCCTGGTGGGTTTTGGGGTCATTTTTGGGGTTTTGGGGTTCCTGGTTGGTTTTGGGGTCGTTTTTGGGGTTTTTCGGTCCCTGCTGAATTTCGGGGTCCCTGTGTTCATTCCCGTGCCCCTCTATTCCATTTTTGGGGTGATTTCCGCGGGTTTTTGGCGCGTTCCCGGTGCCCGGCAGGGGGCGCTCTCTGGTTTCATTCCCGGTCCCTCTGTTCCGTTTTTGGGGTGAATTCCGCGGTTTTTGGGGTGAATTCCGCGGTTTTTGGGTGAATTCCGCGGTTTTTGGGGTGAATTCCGCTGTTTTTGGGGTGAATTCCGCTGGTTTTGGTGCCCTTTAGGGGACGCTCTCTCGTACCACGCGGGCAGCTCTGTTCCGTTTTTGGGGTGAATTCCGCGGTTTTTGGGGTGAATTCCGCGGTTTTTGGTGCCCTTTAGGGGACGCCCTCTCGTACCACGCGGGCAGCTCTGTTCCGTTTTCGGGGTGAATTCCGCGGTTTTTGGGGTGAATTCCGCGGTTTTGGTGCTCTTTAGGGGACGCGCTCTCGTTTCATTCCCGGTCCCTCTGTTCCGTTTTTGGGGTGAATTCCCCTGGTTTTGGGGTGAATTCCGCGGTTTTTGGGGTGAATTCCGGTGTTTTTGGTGCCCTTTAGGGGACGCTCTCTCGTACCACGCGGGCAGCCCTGTTCCGTTTTTGGGGTGAATTCCGCGGTTTTTGGGGTGAATTCCGGTGTTTTTGGTGCTCTTTAGGGGACGCTCTCTCGTACCACGTGGGCAGCTCTGTTCCGTTTTTGGGGTGAATTCCGCTGGTTTTGGTGCTCTTTAGGGGACGCTCTCTCGTACCACGCGGGCAGCTCTGTTTCCGCGGTTTTTGGGGTGAATTCCGCTGGTTTTGGTGCCCTTTAGGGGACGCCCTCTCGTACCACGCGGGCAGCCCGTTCTCCACGCGGGACCGCGACCCCCGCGACCCCCGGGACCGCCGCGACCCCTCCGGGAGACCCCGACCCCCGCCCTGCGCCGTGGCCTACGGGGGCGCCTGGTGGTACCGGAACTGCCACTACGCCAACCTCAACGGGAAATACGGGAGCACCCGCGACCACCAGGTAAAAAATGGGGTAAAAATGGGGGAAATTGGGAAAAATGGGGAAATTGGGGTCTGGGGGTACCGGAACTGCCACTACGCCAACCTCAACGGGAGGTACGGGAGCACGCGGGACCACCAGGTACCGAAATTTGGAGTTTTTACCTCAAAATTTGGGGATTTTGGGTCCTTTTCTTGCCTCAAAATTCGGGGATTTTAGGTCCCTTTTTTACCTCAAAATTTGGGGATTTTAGGTCATTTTATGTCCCATTTTTCCCCTCAAAATTTGAGGATTTTTGCGCCTCTTTTTCTCTTAAAATTGGAGGATTTTGGGTCCGTTTTCCCCCTCAAAATTCAGGGATTTTAGGTCCCTTTATACCTCAAAATTCAGGGATTTTAGGTCCCTTTTTTGCCTCAAAATTTGAGGATTTTGGGTCCCTTTATCCCCCCAAAAATCAGGGATTTTAGGTCATTTTAGGTCCATTTTTCCACTCAAAATTCGGGGATTTTGGGTCCTTTTTTGCCTCAAAATTTGGGAATTTTGGGTCTCTTTTTTCTCTTAAAATTTCAGGATTTTAGGTCCTTTTTTCCCTTCAATATTTGGGATTTTAGGTCATTTTATGTCCATTTTTCCCTCAAAATTTGAGATTTTGGGTCCCTTTTTT